>CM022775.1:15419659-15579659 GCA_012411365.1 Ameiurus melas
ATCGGACATTTCCCCCCAAAAAATACAATCTTCAGGACTTTTTTGGGGGGGGGGTCTAGATTTCTTTTGTATTGGCTTCAAAGGAGAGAAAAATAGACACTGGTGAGGGAACAACTGTTTATATCTCATGATGTACAGTAAATGATAACAGGAAGTAACTTCTCTCAGGGACGTTCCTCAACATTAAAGGCAACTTAATACATTTTTTTAAACATTTATTTGCTCCAGTATATGAAGAATTAATCATTTCGGGAATTTCGGCCAGCTCATCGTTGACTATTTTCCTGTAACCCCCATTGTGTTCTATTGCTTAATTAATGTAGCATTTATCATTGGCCGGTTTCTTTCTCTTAAAATATAGTCTACACTATGTTCAAAAACAATCTAGACTACGATTAAAAAGAAAAAGAAAAAGAAAAGAAAGAAAGAACGGTGTATTGTTGGTCATTGCTACTTTCGTTACAGTTGAGGGGAAACACTTTTTCTTCAACATGACAACTGTTTGTTATTAGGGACTGTTTGGGGAGGGTCATAGAGAAGCATTCACCCTATCATTAGGAAATCAGGAATTCGACTTGGCGTGATGAGACAGCCATACAGGACCGGGAGCCAAAGGGAACAAATCTGGCCATGATTCCTGGGAGGGATCGATGGCATATTCGCTCTCCCTTGTCAACTATAGTAACATTAACCAATCACGGGCATCTGTGAGTACGTCTGAGATATACGGAAGAGGGAGGACAGTGCTTTCCCTCAAAGTGTGTGAGTATCAGCTCGAAAAAAAATAGACCACGAGTGTCTCGGCGGAAGCATGTACTGGCCTTCACCGTCCCTGGCTGGTAGTTGGTAGGGGAGAGCTGGCTGGTGGGTGGGGATTGGCAGAAATAATAACTTGGCTCTAATTGTTATAGCAGCAACTCTTATTAGATCATACAAATATTTAACTTCAAACAAGCCCTGAAAGCCCCAAAGAAAAACACTTGTAGTACGTACTGATGGCTATTAAGTCAGTGCCACCTAACAGACAGCAATAAAACTTGGGCCATCCTCTATTACTCCTTCATTTTTACCTTACTGCCCCCTTATTTGACGGACAGCTAAAATCTTCCCACTGTTTTGAAAGTCATGGACGTTCGTCGCTTACAAACGTTTGTTCTGGGCAGCTCTGAGAAGCACTTCTGAGGAATAAGTCAGTAACGAAGAATAGGGAGTGTGCATAAAGTAGAACAGGAATGGCATTTCCCACTTTATACCATCAATATACTGTACCTAACGCACCCAGACCCTCGTGTAGCGGTGCCTTATTGATGAGGTCACTATGCAAGGCGACATAATACTTTAACTTCCTGCTACAGAGCCGGTCTGCTCTAAAGACCGCAGGCTCAGGTCGATCTTCAGTTGGTGAGCCAGCTGGACCGTATCGCTGCTGTCAAACACAGATATGTGGCCGGGGTTACAATCCAGATAGGGGGGGGGACGGGGGGACGGCTTCTGGTAGGGGATCTACACTTTGGACCGAAAAAAGGTTGGAAAAGATGTGAACACTGCTTAATTCTGAGGACATAAAAGATCATATAACGAAGTACTATTTTTGTGTCAGTCAGGAGACCACTGAAGGAACATCCCCAGGCACAGCGAGTTTATTACATGGAGATGCTACTTATTTGCTCAGAGAGAGAGGTAACTATGTCTCGACACCTCATGGGGGTATTTTTTTATTTTTTTCTTTAAACAGCACAACGATGCTGTGGATAGACAACACCTACAGGAAAATGCCAGCGTTACCCCTTTACACCACCATATTATGCTAAATCTGTTTTACAGGCTGAGGGTGCCAAACGCTTGATTAGGAAAGGTCTTGTATTTTATTTAAGGTACTAATTTGGGACTGATGACTAAAGACCTACTGCCGTGAACGTTCTGGCAGAGCGGATTGGTTGGAGGTGTGCTAGAGCTTGTACGGAAATAGAATACACGGCAGCATATGGCTGCGATGGTGCAAGGCAGATTAAGTTTATGATCATAATGTTCTTTTCCGTTTAAATAAACACGCCGCTAGGAGTACACTTACATGTGGTGCATCGGATGTTTAGCGTCAAGCTGACGTTTTCGTCGCTCTTCTGGATTCCGCCAGTTAATCGAAGTTCATTTATGGAAACATTAAAAACACATTAAAAGGATGCAGTGCTCTTGATGTGCTCTGTACATTTCAAAACGGTTTGTTCTCTTAATCCTTACGTAATAACACTGCTGAAATTAATCATAAGCAAACCACTGGATTCCGATCTTGCTCAAAGGTTACTTGGGATTGCTCTGTAATAAAAAATTTTTTTGAACTTTTTAGATATACATTGTGTATACTGGTGAGGTTTTTCCCCATCCAGAACAACCGATTTGCATTTGATTCCATTACTTCTGAGAAGTTCTATTCGCCCCGACATAGAAATATGCGCATATCTTCACAATGGAGAGTCTTGCACCACACACCCCATCTTTAAAACACACAGCAGCCGAGATGAGATTACATAGAGAATACGGCTGCTCGAGGAAGATAAGGGGTGACTAATTTCCCTTGTCTCAGGGACACGGTGCCACCCAACTTCCTAAGTTCAGACAGCAGCTGGAAAGCAATATGTCGAGTGGCTGAGATTCGTACACACACCGGGCAAGTGATGTGGAAAGTTTGTTAGGGAGAGTGGCTTGTATTTCTTCTCACGTTGACTGAGCATCGTAGCAGATTCTTGTCTACGGTGAGGAAATGCTTTACCTCACCAGTGAGGAATTTTTTCTAGTCAAACCTGTGGACTAAAGATTTAACTCAGGCTTTCAGTGTTTTATTTAAGCTAGATCAGAATTGTAGGTTTTAATGACCGACAGTCGATCAACTTCATGTCCACAAACGTGCTTTCATGCTTATTATCTCGTTTGCCGAGTTCAAACCGGATACTTTTGGTTCGTTAGCCATTCAGTTTGGTTTCATACGGCTCAAAACTAAACAAACCAAAATGTTGGCCGTGGGTATATCTTTTGTTTTTCCCGACTCTTTCATTTATCAGAAATATGACAATGGAACAAAAGGGTCAACCAATCTTGGCCAAGTACGGGGGAAAAAATGATTACCCAGGCATGGAGAATGTGCACCTGTGCTACAATGTGATTAGATAAATACAGTCATGTCAACAAATGGAAATTGTTGGTTTTTTGTTTTTTTTAATATTTGGACAAGCAAAGATTTGATCATCGTTGAAACAGCGCCTATTAATTGATACATTGATAGTTGATACACTATCAAATGACACATAAAATTGACATTTTGTAGTAATTTTCACAATTGAAATGAACAAAAAACAGACCAGTCACATGCGAAAAAGTAAGTACACCCCTACATTTATCACACCTTCAAATCCATAATATTAAGATTGGATGCCAGTGATTAGAAGCTGCTTAGGGAGTGCAGGTGGAACCTGTCTTATTTATACCCCTGTCATATCTAGTATCTGGTGTTCCTTTTGTTATTGAGGTGTGTGGCGTCATCATGCCAAGATCTAAAGAGATCTGTAAGGCCTTCATTAAAAAAAAAATCATAAAATAAAATTTTAAAAAAGGTTAATCTATGCCCAAGAGTCTGGCAAGGGATTTAAAAAGATCTCTAAATTATTTGAAATACATCATTCCCCTGGCGCAGATCTCAAATGACTGTCAATTTCTCTAGGACTGGCCGTCCCTGCAAGTTCAGCCCAAGAGCAGACCATGTGATGCGAAACCAAAGTCTCCAAGTATGCTACAAGCTTGCACAAATTTCACCTGCATGGGAGGCGTGCCAGGAAAAAGCCTTTGCAAGACTACAGTTTACCGATGAGCATACAGGCAAAGACCAGGGCTTTTGGAATAATGTGCTCTGGACAGACGAATCAATGATACAGTTGTTTGGCCATGGTAAATGGTCTGCACTTATATAGCGCTTTTATCCAAAGCGCTTTACACGGTGTCTCATTCACCCATTCACACACTCACTCAAGAAACAATGGAAGCAGAGCTGCCATGCAAGGCGCTAACTTGCCATCGGGTGCAACTTGGGGTTCAGTGTCTTGCCAATGGACACTCTGGCATGTGGGGTCATGTGTGACTCATCTGTGGGCCGGGAATCGAACCGCCAACCCTACGATTAGCGGACAACCGCTCTACCACCTGAGCCACAACCAGAAGAAGCACCTTATACCAACTGTGCAGCACGATGGTGGAAATGTTATGGTTTGGGGTTGCATCGCTGCCTCAGCCTGCATCCATTGATTCAAATTTGAAAAGGGCAGCACATGCAAGAAAACCAACAATTTCCATGGCGTGTGCTTAGATTTTCACAAGACTGTATATAAATAAGTTAAAGACATTTTATTTATAACATCCGGCTTTTCTATTTTTATTTAACAGTCCAAATATCCACAACGCATTGCATTTCTGCAGTGCTACAGGCTCAGCTAAGCAGCACACCTCTATAAAAAATTCTGCCCGCATCTTATAATATATGTCATGTTTGAATCGACCTAACTGCAGGAAGTAAGCCAGAGTTAAATTGCTTCCTCACTGCAATCGAAGCACGCTAGAGTTCACCTGGAACTGGACCAAGACTACCACGCTCAAACGTTCTTGAACGACTGGTCTGTTCCCGTACCCAAATGCGACTGTTCAGACCTGCCGAAACAAACCACAACAAGTAAGACTTTGATTGAAATGGACTGAATGCGGCGATATGTGAAAGCAACCCAGATAAGATCACCACTACTGGCTTCATTTTAGGGAATACCCATACAGCGGCGTCAAAACCTACCATTTCTATTACAATTGACATCTTTCCAACAAGCCTCCACTATTCTTCACTTCATCAGTAGTAGAAATCACAGAGGATCTATTTATGGAGTCAGTATCAAATGTTCGTCGTTAAAAGCGTCAACTCTTAACACGGTTTTTAAATTTTAAATGCATGTACGCATTACACTTCCATGAAACAGCGCCCACAATACTATTTTACACGCTCGTAAAGATACTTCTACCCAAAAGCCGATTCTCAATCCGTGAACTCAATGTCTTTTAAATTATTTCCAGAATAGAAAGATTTTAACTCACATGGTGTACACAGCTTTCGGACAAAGACTATTTTCCCTAATTAAAAACAGGGAGAAAAAATAAAAAAGGAAGAAAAACTGATAGATGATCAAACTGGCTATTGATGACTGATGTTTTTGGGAGTTAATTTTAGACTCCCAAACATGTTCCAGCCTGAAAATACACCTTGAACAAACAGAGCCCCATGAAGACATGGTTTTCCAAGGTTGAGTGAAAGAACTCGAGAGGCCTGCACAGAGCCCTGACCTCAACCCCACTGAACATCTCTATGTACTGGAACGTGCCCAACTGTGCCCCAGGCCTCCTCGCCCGACATTATTGTCTGACCTCACCAATACTCTTGTGGCTGAACGAGCACAAATCCCCACCGCCAAATTCTAGAGGAAAGCCTTCCCAGAAGAGCAGAGGTTATTAGAACAGCAAAGAAGGGAGCACATCTGGAATGAGATGTTATTCTTTGGCCACACAGCGTATTTTGCCCCCAGTTTGGTTTGACTGTTTATGATAGGGGTCTAATGCTAGGTCTGTGAGGAAGATTGATGGCATTATGAATTCTGAAATGCCAGGCTATTTCCAGCTCAGCCAGGAGGTTCAGACTTAGTCATAGATAAAGCTTTCAACAAGATGATGAGCCGAACAATTATTATTCTTTTTATATATTAGTTTTTGCTTATTTATATACAATTTGCCCATAATTCTGGATGGCACTGTTATGTTTTCGCAATTTTAAGAAATGTCATAATCACTGATGTGGTACACATTTGGTTCATTATTGTCGGGCCAGATTAGCTCTGTGGTTCTTCTAATCTCAAACAGAAAAGGCTAAAAGCACCAGCGCAACAAATAAAGCTTCTGATTGTTTTCAGATGTGACACCATGAAGCTGTTGACAGCAGACAATGAAGTTCTTACAGCATCTTGCTCGTGGAGAAGACTGCTAAGTACCATTCGTCACCGTTAAGACTCGGAGTCAATGACAGGTGCAGTAGGAGTCTGGCAAAATCAAATTACTTGAGCACCTTGAGTTATCCGTCTCTCTTACACAGCTGTGTCACTCCCTAATCCCTTGCAGTGGGTGTCCTCCCTTTTATTTGTCAAGGCTTGTGTTCGTGCTCATACATTTCTCAAAACACCAGACGACACTGTGCTGCAAGGGAAGATGAAAACCGAATACGCGCATAAATATGTAACAAGTGCCTCGAGCTATTTTTTAAAGCGCTATTTTTAACTAGGACTCCAAACAACCAACAACAACAAAAGAGGCACACATAAAGGCCAATGCTACAACCATGGATGACACACGGTATTGAAAAAGGATTTAAAAAGTAAACCACGTGTATTTATTGTATAGATTATGAGGCAGTGTTTAAATTAGAAGCCAATTAAATAAAAATTCACCCTGGAGAACCTAGGGAAGAACTTGGCCCGATGAATAGAAACGCCAAAAGTGACGAGGAGGTACTTCGCTTTTGATCAATTCTGACAGCAGTTGGTAGAAATATTTATTAAGATCTTTCACTTCTGTCAGAATTGAAAGAATGTGAACATGTGAGGGGATAAGTGAGAAGCAACCAGAACAACCAAAAAAAATACATACTTGTATCGGCTATTCTATCCAGTGTGGCAAGTTGGAATGGCCTGGACCAACTGTAGGGGTCGACAGGTTGAAGCTCCAATGTGCCTGCTCAATCCCATGTTCTGCTTAGCCCGAGGTCCATTTATCCAAGCTAAACAGCAGCACCTAACCTGATTGATCTCATAACTATGACACGCTAATTATGTGCATTAATACAGACTACGAAAGACTAGCAAGTACTTAAATCCAGGGGCAGTGCTAGCTTTATGTAGCCATAGTTTTTGATCATCTTTAGTAATGAACCATTGTATCTTTGGCGAACATCTGTAATGTAATAACATGTGTAAGTGGGTAGAGGGATTTGACTGCCACCAAGAAATATGAAGCAACTGGGCTGCTTACATTTAAACAAACATATCAAATGAAAGATCGTCTTTTGAGAAGATTGGCAGGAAGCAGACGTGTTATTTCTCTGGTTGTTGGATGAGCTAAGAAAACAACAACAACAAACAACCGTAACGGTTATATTAACAGTGCCAGACAACTGTGAATGAAAAACCGATAAGATAATTAATCTTCTTGTCTCGGACGCCACAGCTACCGAAGTGTCCACTTAATTCATTGTCCACTTAGATCGATTCAGTTATACTTAAAACTTGCAAGTAGATACTGGTAACAATTTCACATCCATCGAGCCCTGTTTCTTAATATTGCTTATTAAGTTATGTATCCATGTCAACAACTGTAGTTGGTCCTCACTATAAGGACTATGGGAATTAAAGGGGGAACAATTCAAAAGGTTTCAGTGCAGTGAGAGAAAATAAAAGTATTCATCCAGTTGGCCAGACAAGCCTGGAAGGTGGGCAAAGCATAGATAGCTTTGTAGAACAGCTTTGTACTAACAGTTAAATAGTTCAGAAATGGCTTTTGTATTCGTAAAACTGTATTTTGTTGTACAGAACCGTACGTATGCATAGTGCAATATAAATGAGATTTTATTACGGTTATTTCACGGCAGGTTCAAATTATTTGGACTTCTCAGAACGTGTTGCGTTTAGACGTGCAGATCTGTGTCGTGATGTGCCACAATAAATATTAGAATGCTGAAAATATGTTTTCTCAGTCGGATGCTTCGTGCCGGAATAAATAAATTGAAAAAAAAAGTGGTTTTTTTTTGTGCAGATGTCAAAATCTGTACATCATTAAAGGAGATAACAAACAAAGAAGAAGGAAGAAAAAAAAAAAAACATTTTAAATATGCACTTGGCTTTCAAAACAGCTGCTGTACACAATTCCAAAATTTGCTGACTTCAAAGGGAATGAATAGTTAGACTGATTTAAATTCATAGTATTCAGGAAAACGCTCTTAACAAAAATCTCATCAAAGGCCCCACACATAGTCTGAACTACCAACAACATCCAAATGTGCTTGAATAGATGTAACAAATAAGAAGTTTGTGTACAAATGATAATTCGTGTTACTAGTGAAGATCGCTTGTACCTACAGAAAAAACGTATACAATGGATGAACCATAAATTATCCAAAAAAACTGACTTGGTATATCTCAATCCTTTTTGATTGATTTTAGAAAACTTTGCAAATATGGCCTTCTCTGCAACCCCTAAAAAATTTTTTTTTAAAACAGATACCACTTGGCTAGAGAGCGGAGAGAAAATGGGAAATTTCCTGTCACCTCGGTGGTTTCAACAGCAGGAACGACGGCTCATAAGGGTCACGGAGAGATGTCTCGTTCAATATATAGCATTTTCTTTCGAAAAGCTGTCGGAATCGTCTGCTGTGTTTCAAGCTCCCTCTCTGCAGTATTTTTCTTATTTGGTGCCTTATTTGCGCCGACTGCCAGCTGTATTTCGTGTCCAGTCAGTTTACTCTCAACATGGATCTATTGTTTAGCAACAACAACAAACCAGTTCCGTTCGTTTGGACCGCCTGACCAAGAAAACGACGCCAAAGAGGGGGCAGGAGAGCATATGCAGATGATTCAATGCTCGTGAGCCTGATTTCAGATGATAATGGCAGCCCAACATTTCACTCATGTCAACAAGCCCGAGGAATCAATAGTGGACTTGAGGAAGGATTGGTGTGTGCACACCCCTATAACCATCAAAAGCACTTCCGTTGAGAGGGTCAGCAGCTTTATGCTCCTCAGCTAGTCCCTTCGGAAACTACTGGAATGGCAAGGCCATTAGCAGGGGCGCAGCCAAGTGCTTGGGTCTATTAGAGCTTAGAGACCTGCAGGAGCTGTTTCCTGAATCCCACGGAGAAGTTTTCGGCTGAACAGGAAGTGGACCGACACTCTTACCACATGTGAATTCTTTTCTGAAACTGAGGTCATTTTATGCTTCAGGTTTTGGAACGCCATTGCCAAAAAGTACTAGTTAGTACCTCACTGAATTCCAGAGAGGCTGATAGCAAACATTTAATTGACTTCTGATCCGTTATGTATTGCTTCTGTACAACAGGATATGACCGAGCTAGAAGTCGTTGTTTATCTTTCACGGACTTCAATATTCTCATAAGTGATATTTCTGGCATTTATGCATAGTTTGGACCAACTCATAAATCTCTGAGCTTTAAGTTCTGTTCACCGGCAACATGTTTTATTCCTTTAGCCTTTGGTTTACAATCCAGTTAGGCTGGGTCCAAGGAGAAAAGATTGTGGAGGAAGCAGCGAAATTGGAGCCTTTTCCACTACAAACGGAGCATGAAACCATGCATGAGCAGATGAAAGGAAAAGTCCATGGAATGGAACATGTCTCAATATTGACTAGGTTCTACTGTTTTCTTATTCCTATACAGCCTATGACTATTTTGACCCATTTTAACTCATGGGTGATTTGCATGATTGTAGTGAGAAATGTCGTGAAATGAAACTTTTTCAACAGTGAATCTAAAAAAAATTAAAAAAATAAAAAATAAAAAACACACGCTTAACCATTCAAAGGCAACATGGTTTTTAACTTTGATTCTTTGCTGACAATTCTGCATTTTGCTCATAAATCTACACTAAGAGGGATGAATTTAATTTTTTTTTATATATAGAATTAGCAAATACAAAAAATGCAGTAAACTAGCATGAGGACATTAAGTTTTCTTTTTTGTTTTTAAAAAAACAACATTTATATTTCTAAACTAGAGCCGCAACGACGAATCGATAATAATCGATGATGAAAATCTGTCAACGAATCTCATTATAAATCAGTCGGTGTGCGCGCGGCAGCGGCACGGGGGAGATTCACTCATTACGTTGCTTCTGTTCCGAAAACACGCCTCAGAGAGTAAATACTAAAGTTGTGTCCCGAATGAAGTACTGTACACTTACACTGTGCACTCTGCTGTCTAGTGTGTGAAGTTTAGAAAGGGAATATCGTCTCAAAAGGAACACTAGCGGGTTTTTAAATAACCGGAAGTAGCAGCTTCCAAGTCGACGGCGCGTGAAGTCATACGCGCGTAATGCGACGCAGCTAGATTTAGCCGAATACCCGGACTTTCTTTAGTTTACTATTTATGTCGACATTACCATTTATAAAAAGTAATAAACCCTATTATATAATATAAACTTATATATTAGTGTATATTTATGGATGTACAAAAAGCACTGAATTAAACTAGAGTCCTGAATGAATAATCTGTGTGTGTGTGTTTGTGTGTGTTTGTGTGTGTGTGTGTGTGTATTGGGTTCTTTTCAGTTTTATATAATTGGACAAACAGTTGTGTACATTTTTTGTCTGAAGTTTATATTTGTAACACTCCGTTTGTGGCTGAAAGTCCCTCCCCTTCCAATTAATCGAGTACTTAATTTTCTTCTCCCCATGATCTTCAGGAAATAGGTCCTAGGGGTGAATGTGTTCAGGTGACTGGGTGAATGAAGGTCAACTAAAATGATATATGATTATAATATTACTATATTACGAGGTTATGTTTAAAGCGTTATATTTGCCTTTATTTAAAAATGCCTTTTACTTTTACATACATTTATAAAGTGGGAAATAAACGACACCCCAGTTGTTGACACTGTATTAATGTAGGGCTACTAGTGTACCTTCAACCGCCACTTCCACGTGCGCTTTAGGACGTTAAATGTATGACGAGGGAGTCTCTGTTGAAACCAAATTCTCCACTCAGAACGTCCACTGTGAAAGAAGAAACTCAGTGCCGTCACCAGCGGTCCATTCTTAAATCATTTAGGGTTTGCTATGATGATTCCACATCTGAGGACGCTACAGTCGCACTACGGCGGAGAAAGATGTGACCGATTGATTAATATTAACGTGATATTCATTTGTTTACAAAAATTCAGATTGATATAAATTCCTCCACTCGACACCAGCAGCAGAACTGTGATCAAAATCTCTGAGCGGAAGGATTTACTCACTTTAATTTAAAAAAAAAAAAAGAAAAAAGAAAGAAAAAAGACCAAGAAAGAGGATGCACATCAGACTTTTAAATGCGTTTGTGGGGTGAGCTTCCCTCGTGGATCACGGCTAAGAATCTACACCCGGTGCAGATTGGTAATATTCAGCTAAACGTTTGGACGGCCTATTTTCAGAAGCATAGAGATAAAAGGACTTCGATCGGTGTGTTTCAAAAAGGAAACGGCCACTAGCGTAACGAGTCTCATCTCCATCTGTTCACGAGCGGTCAATGAAGACCAAGAGGCGGGGCTTTTTATTACAAACCTACGTAGATTCTTACAAGAAGTCAGTCTGAATCCCTAACGACTCGATTCAGAATCGGTTCCTTCTTTTGCGAGTCAATGCCTCCGTTTGTCCTGCACCATGAACCATTGGAGACTTTTCAAAACATTCACAAACAGCTCTATAACACACGACACGAAAGGTAACATCTGAAAAACCAGAATAGGTGAACTTGAAAGCAGTGAGCATTTCTCAGGATCACTTTTTTCCATTCCTTCACTACATCAGTATCAGCAGGAGATCGCAAATATAGATTTGTCTTCGAGCAAAGCGCACATTTAAAAAAAAAAAAAGCTTTCTTCAAGCATTTAGAAAAACAAGGATGCAGCGGCGTACTAGGCGCCGTGCCAAATTTAATAGGCACCATGGAAGTAAAATGTCTCACGCTACACTGAAGTGAGCTGTTAGCGAGGGACCGTTTCCTCTCGGCTTTATCATGTCGCGTTGTTTAGAAATATATCCCGTGGCTGGGACGGTGAAATAGAATTTTGCGAGTGAAAGAAAACGAGGATGAGAAAAGCGTGCTGAAGACGGGAACGCAGAGAAGGAGAGAGATAAAAAGGTAAGAGGAGGGAACAATAAATCTAGGACAAGCACTGTCTCCAGGCCGAAGGGAGAGAGCTTCACACTGCCTCTGAAGAAGTGTGTCCCATCGTGCAGCCGTAAACAGAAGATAAGATTGGAGTGGCCCATGCTCACCTCAAATCTAATCCCTATAGACGCCTCACACGTGGTCAAGATAAAGATTTATTACTGGCATACAGCAACGGCTGCAGCATGTCGCCTCCCCTGTGATCCACCTTGGTATTCAACATTCTATATGTCTACTACACCACTTCACCGATGTCATTTTTAAACGAAAGCTAAAGATGACCAACGTGAGGTATCGAACACGCAAAATGCTTGTATTAGAACGGTTCTTGCAAAGAAATATCACTGGAGAACAATCAAAACCGGAAACCACAATGTTGTAAATATCCTAATTATTATTATTCCTAACCATTTCCTAGACAGCTTCTTTTGGTCTTCATTTGATTTGCTTTACCGCATGACAGCTAACAGCACTGCAACAAGCAATTCTTTTTTTTATATTCAAATAATACGTTTTTTTTTTTTTATAATCAATTTTACTTTGGTGCTTAACCGGGCATTGGGGAGTTTTTACTCTTATGTATGCGGTAAATAAAATATCAGGATCTCTTCATTTTATTTAGTTTATCTATAAAGTAGAGAGCCTGGATCGAGCTTGTGTTTTCTGTCAGTGCATTATTCTCCACATTCAGTCTGATCACCTCTGGCTAGTGCGGTGCAGTTGTGAGAAGTGGTGGCTTGGCGGTTAAGGCTCTGGGTTACTGATCAGAATGTTGGGGGTTCAAGCCCCAAGTACTGCCAGACTCTGGGTTACTGATCAGAAGGTTGGGGGTTCAAGCCCAAAGTACTGCCAGACTCTGGGTTACTGATCAGAATGTTGGGGGTTCAAGCCCGAAGTACTGCCAGACTCGGTTACTGATCAGAATGTTGGGGGTTCAAGCCCCAAGTACTGCCAGACTCTGGGTTACTGATCAGAATGTTGGGGGTTCAAGCCCGAAGTACTGCCAGACTCGGTTACTGATCAGAATGTTGGGGGTTCAAGCCCCAAGTACTGCCAGACTCTGGGTTACTGATCAGAATGTTGGGGGTTCAAGCCCCAAGTACTGCCAGACTCTGGGTTACTGATCAGAATGTTGGGGGTTCAAGCCCGAAGTACTGCCAGACTCGGTTACTGATCAGAATGTTGGGGGTTCAAGCCCCAAGTACTGCCAGACTCTGGGTTACTGATCAGAATGTTGGGGGTTCAAGCCCAGTACTGCCAGACTCGGTTACTGATCAGAATGTTGGGGTTCAAGCCCCAAGTACTGCCAGACTCTGGGTTACTGATCAGAATGTTGGGGGTTCAAGCCCCAAGTACTGCCAGACTCTGGGTTACTGATCAGAATGTTGGGGGTTCAAGCCCGAAGTACTGCCAGACTCGGTTACTGATCAGAATGTTGGGGGTTCAAGCCCCAAGTACTGCCAGACTCTGGGTTACTGATCAGAAGGTTGGGGGTTCAAGCCCCAGCACTGCCACGCTACTATTCTTGGGCCCTTGAGCAAGTTCCTGACATGCTGGGATATGAATTTCAAGAAAAGAATTTTACTGTGCTGTAATGTATATGTGACCAATAAAGACTCATTATGATTAGAAACAGAGCCATGTGCACACATTTATATGTGGTTGTCTACCAGCTGTTCAACTTCTACCTATTGCTTCATTTAACTCACTCATATAACACCACTAAAGTGAGGGATGGGTAACGCCGGTGCAATACAGTATAGCCAAAGCACAGTTTGGTGTTTCGTGCATTCTTACACACCCGATTTAACTCACTGCCTAATCATAATGGTCCAAGTCACTAATGAGCTGGATGAGAAGCAAGACTTATTTCCTCAGGCACTGGCCATGGTGCAAATCCCCTTTCATATCAACTTCAATAGCACCATATTGGATTCAATCGTTGAACAAAGACAGCCATTCAAAGTCGATATAACGCCACCAGCGAACACATGAGGCCTCTGAAAAAGGTGCGAGACTTATCGGTCACATCCTTAATTCGCCTTTGACAACATGAGACTCCACTTTCAGTTAAGAAGCTCGTAATTAAGGGAGTCTTAAAGCCGCTGATGGCTGAGAGAGCTGAGTCCTCGTGCAAGAGAGGAAAACAACTTAGGGATGACAAAAGATGGGCTTTGTGGGAAAGGAGGTTCATCATTAGCATTTCAATGTGCAGCTTCGCAGCTTCCGAGTTCAATTCAGGCTACAGATGAACGCCCATTTGAAAGCAATTACCAGCAACATGTGGGGGAAAAAAACTGACCCAGTTGAAGAGGCCCCAGCTGTACAGATGAACTTACATAGAGCGCGGAGAACAAAATGCAAGAACCTCTTAGTGTCTACGCATAGAGCGAGTGCAATACTCTATTAAACCTGTGCAAACTTTATCTGAGCTTCAACAACAAAAGAAGTTTATAGCGAAGAGCAGCTGCACATTATTCACTCATTAACACGGGGTAACTAGTTTTTGGCAGCATACATGCTATTTTCTCTGCAGGCGAGTGAAATGTGGAGCTTCTTAAATTTCACTGTTATAACCGCTGAGGATGGGGTTGAGCTATGGGCTGACAGTGTCATGTTGGACTTCCATTCAGAAATGATTGAACACCTTGCAAAAGACAATGTTAATATGCAAGAATGCTCCCCAGGTGCAGCAATTATTACTTAACAAATTACATTATCGAACCAAGACAGGCTTAGCAGGTGCCAGATGATAAACGCACCTTGCTGCTTACCCTCACATGACTAGGTTTTTGATAAAGTCGAAATGGCGTGGGGAAATGAAACTGAAGGTGGGCTTACCACCAGGCTGGAACTGCTGGCGAAATGATGAGTGCAAGTACAAGAAAGTATGAGTGCATACTATATATAGTCTGTCCTAGCAATATCCACCCTGCCTGTTAAGATAGAAATCAAATACAAGCGAGTTTGAAGGCTTAACTGCTGATTTTCAAGTCAAGTGCAAACATATGTGCAGGCAGAAGGCATTAGAGAGTGTGTGTGTGTGTGTCACTAGTGCGCATGAATGAGCCAGTGCTGGGAGATACATGAACCAGTGTGTGACAGTCTGTCAAAAGTGATAGAAATATTAGGCCCCATATGCATGCAACACACACTACAGACAATTCAGTGGTCCCCCATACAATAATGGCACACTGGATGGGATTAGGGCAAAACGCAGCACAACATCCATGCTATATCTATTCCAGATCTGCATAGCAAATATAGCCCTTTGTCTTTTTGCACAGCAAACCCATATCTTGGGTCTTTTCCATTTTATGGATCTTCACTAAAGCAGATTTAGAGACAGCCCAGGTTAACAAAAGTATATTGTTATAATATTATTACTCCATTTTCTCACTAATTTGGTCTTGCCAATTCCCACCCACCATCCAGCTCTCCACTTTCTTACAACAGCTATCGACAGGGGAGGAACTTGGAGGAAAGCACTATCCACCCTCTTCCACATACACATTTGGATAGGGTCACTGGGATTGATGGGGGTGGGGGGAGCCAGTCCCATCCACCCTGTGAGTTTGGCCAATTTTGCTTCCATGGCTCCAGGCCATGGTCAAGGTTCAAACACGTGATCTTCTGATAGGACGAACAATATGAGGTCATTATTCATGAAGCAAAATATCTATGAAATTCATAATGTAGAAGCACACGTTTAGCGCAGCATCTAGGAGCAAACTCCTACTGTTCCTCACAGCTGTGGTCATTAGCTGAAAATTCATGAGCTCTGTGACAGATTCTCTTCATGACAATCTCTGCACTCTGATACCAGGTTAAACCATCTTTATATGAATTCATTCATTCGTTTCTTCTGTGTTTTTGTAATTACATAACTTTATTCACTTCCTGTACCAGATGTCCTGTGGAACTTTCTGGCAAGTTTCTCTCTTCTATTGATCTAAAGTCGAGTTTTTAGGTTTGCTATATTCTGGAAAGATCAGAAAACTTCACTGGACCTGCCAGTAGAATCTTTTATAAAGCTGGATGCACTCCGAGTACTTCTGGGGTCCTTTAAGCAGCATTACATTATAACGTACATATGACTTGGTAAATGGTCTGCACTTATATAGCGTGTTAATATAACCTTAACGATTCTACAAAACGCACTACACTGGTTCTCATTCACCCATTCGCTCACACACACCAATGGAAGCAGAGCTGCCATGCAAGGCACTAACTTGCCATCGGGAGCAACTTGGGGTTCAGTGTCTTGCCCAAGGACACTCCAGCATGTGGAGTCACGCGGGCCGGGAATCAAACCGCCAACCCTACGACTAGTGGAAAGTCCGCTCTAACACCTGATCCACAGCCGCCCCAGGCAGAAAATCTTCCAGGAAAATATTCTTTTAATGATGGAAAATGATCATTTAAGGATAATTAAATTAAACTAAAAAGACACACGATGGGTGTACAAATAAATATTTCACTGATTATTTTTGGAGAGCCAGCAGAGATATGCCTGAGCAGAGTGGAGCAACGGCACTATAAATAAAAGCATTTCTATTGTTTGTACAGAAATATGGTAGGAATATGGTTTTATTTAGGAGCTCAGTAGAGGCAGAGTTTAGGTTGGGCTGCTGGAGCAAATCACTACCCAACCGCCCCCCCCTTCAAAATAAAAACCAGATCGTGAATCTCCGATGCTTATGACAATAATGACAGATCTTTATTGCGTGAACAAGGTTCCAGGTTCCATGTTTCAAGTCTGCGAATTGCAGATACATACCGCAAATCAGAAATGTGCACCAATGTTGTCCTGTTTCCCATGAAAACACGGAGAACATTTCGAGCTAGTTTCAGGTCTTTTAATGCAGTTTTTGTTTAGCAGAGCTGAAATTGAGCAAAAACTTAGCAAACCTCCACACATACTGTGGGGCAGAAGTGGCTCAGGTGGTAGCGCGGGTTGTCTACTAAGCACAGTGTTGGCCCACATGTCTCCACATGCCACATTCAGGGCAAGACACCGAACCCCATGTTGCTCCCAATGGCAGGCGAGAGCCTGGTCTGTGAGTGTGTGGGTGAATGAGAAACGAGTGTAAAGCGCTTTGTAGAACTCTTAAGGTTTTATAAAAGTCTCTATATAAACGTAGACCATTTACATGACCAAAACCTCGCAACTCCTCCTGCAGGATCCCAACACACGCACATTGTCAGAATGAACCTGGCATACAAAGTGCACTCCTTACGGTCCATATCGTTTCTTTTTTCATTTCCATCAATACGAATAATGTATCGTATTCACTTACACCCCCCATTACACATACCTACGGGCGGTATTTCGCACCGGAAAACTTGGCAAAAAGACGTCATTTTAAGCAGCGTTAATACATGTATAACAGACAGACCCCAAATATAAATTTGTCCTCCTGTATTATAAATGGTACATATGTATTCGGAGTCCCATATGTATTTCGAGTCTGCTGACTGACGCCGTGTTCAGTGCCATTAACTCCTGCTTGACCCGAACTTGTTCTGCGTCATGGACACGACTGCCAGAACTATTTAATGGTTCCCATGGTCGTCTAGGTCAAACATGCATGCTGTCAAGACAAGCTGCACATACACGTGCTACACTGCACATTACACTACAGCAAGACCCGACTACATGATTAAACCTTCACTAATCACGGTGTTGATTGAGCACGCGTATTACCAGTACACTGGTGGTGCACTGTCTGCTTGTAACGTGCATCTTGATTGAAATCACCTCATGGTGAAAGAATAAATAAAAAATCTTTTGTTTGATGCATTCCCACAATACACAAAGACTTTCCTGTAGCAGTGAGTAAAAGTGAAGAGAACTCAATCAATTCAGCCGCATTTTCCACATCATTAGGTGCATCTTGGCGAAATGAGCCTTTCCAAAGGAGCTCGTTGACAAGAAATGGACCGGAGACATCACTTTTGATTATGTTTAGCCTCACATAACTCCCTACGCATGTCAGAAGGTCGCGGCTCTTTCAAGGACCATGCATTGCATCAAATACATGTCAACAGGCCAACTGGACACGCATGAAATGAACGAACGTACCACACGAACAAAAGGTCCACAGGCAAGGATATGTACATGTCCTGGATCTAGACGAACTGAACACTTACAGAAGCTTATCGGAGATGTCAATTTCCAGGAATAATGAACATTTTAGAAGAGGAATAGAAATCTGCCTGTTTAGAAATCCAAAAGGTCAGAGGGCATGTACGGAGTATGACAGAGAATATCAGTCTGCTTGTTAAGTATGTTAATGAACAGTCACAGCTGTTGAACATGGAAAAAAAAAAAGACTTTTTTTTTTTCCCCCATGTGTCGTTGTTTTGGGATGGTTTGTATGTTTAGATTCTGTTACACCCACAACAATGATATGGGAGGTGAAAACAAACACTGTAGGAAGTTCTCATGGGGAACCACAGAAATGCAGTTTTCACTTTAAAAACACCACGACTACAGAAATATACAGTATACTTCTGTGGAAAACCCCCTAAAATAATCCAATTGTAAAAGGGGAAAAAGCAAACCAGACAGAGAGCAAGGGACAACAAGCATGACAGAGAGTGCATATTTGCCCACATTTGGAGAAATAGAGTGATTTTAGGTGGCAAGTTCGGGGGAAATATTTTCCAGATAAAGACTATGATGTGTGATTTACTATGGTTGCGTCTTGTAGGCATGTGGCGCCCCAGCACTGGCTGCCCGACTTTGATTTCCCAGGAGTGCTAGTGCTTATTTCAGAGATGTGGCCCCCTCATCCCTCACCCTGGCAACATGCTTGTCTTGGGTTAATCCGTTTCTGCTGGAGGAGGTGTCACAATCTCAGCACTGCCGCATCTTTACTCGACAATAAAAATGGCTCATGATGCTGTGGCCCCGTCCTTCCCTAGAAAATCCTTTTCCACTGAAGTGCTTCCTCGTCCACGGTCCCATTAAGAGGTATGGCCTACGATTGGCTGGTTACGTTTGTGATCCCATTATCTGTGGTCAACAATGTCAAGTTCTTTAAAACACCGTTGTCAAGATCTTTAACATACTCTCTCGTGACACATGCACTGTGTATCTAAAATGTAATAAAGTCAATAGACCATATCTACTGTATACATACAAACAACATAACCATATACACCGGTAAGTCATAAGATTAAAACCCACTGACAGGTGAAGTGAATAACGCTGATTATCTCATTACAGTTGCACCTGGACAACTGGTGAACCAGTGAAAGTGTTATGTACACCCAAGCCTCAATGATGCGCATAGAGTAGCGCGAAGGCTAGCCTGTCTGGTCCGATCCCACAGAAGAGCTACTGGAACACAAATGAGCACTGAAAAGCTGGCTACACACAATGGCTCCACCCAATGCATTGCAGCTTGCTGCGTATGGGACTGTCTATCCGCAAGCCGGTCAGAGTGCTCATTCCGACACCGGTCCACCGTGAAAAGTGTGTACAATGGGCATGTGATCATCAGAACTGGACCATGAAGCAATGGAAAAATGTGGCCTGGTCTGATGAATCATGTTTGTTTTTTTACATCATGTGGATGGCCAGGTGCATGTGCGACTTTTACCTGGGGAAGGAGATTGCACCAGGATGCACTATGGTAAGAAGGCAGAGGATAACAGAGGCAGTTTGATGCTCTGGGCAATATTTTGCTGCAGACTTATGTACACCCCTTCATGGCAACGGTATTCCCGAATGTCAGTGGCCTCTTTCAGCAGGATAACGCGCCCTGCCACACTGCCAGCAATGATTGCCACACTGTCAGAATGGTTTCAGGAACATGACATGTTCAAGGTGTTAAGTTGGCCTCCAAATTCCCAAGATCTCAAGCCAATCAAGCATCTGTGGGATGTGCCGGACAAACAAGTCCGATCCATGGAGGCCCCACCTCGCAACTTACAGGACTTAAAGGATCTGCTGCTAACATCTTGGTGCCAGATCCCACAGCACACCTTCAGAGGTTTGGACAGGTCAGCGCTGTATTTGGCAGAACAAGCAGGACCTACACAACATTAGGCAGGCGGTTTTAATGTTACGGTGAATAAATGTTGCTACTGAACTCTCGATTCTGATTGGTCAGAAGGTGTTGGTTAATAACAGCAGCTGTGACGGTTCTGCTGCAAGACAAGTCACAAGTTTACAGATACATCAACATACTGCCTGGGAGATTGGTCTTGCCTAATCATGGAATGTGTTTGGGGAACGATCTATAAAAATAGATTCTTACTGACTACCTTGAATATTTAAGTTTGGTAGGGCTGATTTCGTGCCAGCGTTTGGCTGCTTGCCAGTGTGCATGTCAATGTGTCAGAGGAACGTTCACAAGTTGTATTGTCTGCTGACAGATCTGCCTACTTCACAAGCTTCCTCCTTTGCCAAGTTTTCTGAGGTGCTGTGAAAGGCAATGACGAGCATACAGAACATTCATACATATCAGTACTCACAAACAGGACTTGGAAAAGCATAAAGTCCCATCCAGAGCCTTGGCGTTTTGATAGAAAACACCTGGAGTGCTTATGAAGCGAGAACACATTGTACAAAAAAAATAAATAAATAAAGGTGACATACGCTACCTAGGCCTCTGTTCTATTACGAAGTTGAACGCCAGCTTGAGTTCTCAAGTTCTCCTGAATAGGATTTCACCACCGCACACCATGATGATCATCTTTAATACAACATAAAAAAAAAAGTCACCACGTGCCTCAGCTCAAATTAGTTTAAAGGCCGCAGTGTGGACCTTGAACTGCTGGAGGAGAGCTTTAGATGCAGAGAGAAGATGTAAAGCCCTGTGCTTCATTTTGCTGACAGTCATTTGAACAATATTGATTTCACGGTAATTCTTCAGGCAGAAAGATGAGCGTGGTTCATTTCTGAGAGTAAATCTCTGCACTTCATCATTACCATGTGAATGAAGTCACATCACGCACAGTTTTAACGAAGGTGGAACTGTAACTTAATTCCAGCTGGACATGAATCAAAAGCATTGCAGAGATGCACCAGTCCTGTTCTGTGGAATATAATAAGTAATATATAACAAGCAAACTTCTTTACTGACTGCCAGAATAGTCTATACCTTATAACCAAAGTCTTTATACTTCAATTATTGTCTGAAATGGTCATTGACTCTCTGTAGAAGTGAGTCCAGCTAGAAAACATCTCTGTGAGCAAGGGACCGCTGCTATTCCACTTGAAATGCTGCATGGATTATTACAGGGACGTACTCAAAGTTGGACCGGTGAAGAAGTTGGAAGTTAAAAATGAACTTGAGCCGAAGTAAGTGGGTTTGGTACAATACAATACTGGCAAATCGAATTTTTACTGCCGTTATTACGAAAACTATATAAGGCAGTCCTGTCTCTTACACCTTCTCCATACTAATCACTCATTGTTTCTAAAGTTCCTAAAAATTCTTCGTTTATTCTAAAATAATGTGAAGGGTTTTGGGCAGAATCTATCAAAAAAGACTTAAGAGGCTCAAGAAAGCCACCGATAAGTACAGGTCTCCAAGCCAAGTTTTGACCGAACATACGGCTTCTCTCACTAGTGCAAAGAGCAGGTTAGTGTGCACAAGAACCCTAGTCTATAGTTGAAGGAAAAAGAAAAAAAAAAGAAACTTAACTGATATAAAAATCGGTGACAATACGGTATTTGTGCACTTTTATTGGAAAACAAACTTAAGTCATTTTTTTAGTTCTGCAAATCTCGGAAACACAAGCCTTCTAATGGCATACGCAACAGCCTGATAGAAAAACAGCGCTCCTCTTGCATCACTAAACCTCTGATCTGCATGTCGAGCAAATGTTTTCTTTGCTTACAAAATACTTCCAACCCGCTACTGTTTCTGTTGCACGAGGTTCCATCCTCCTCCGGTCAGACAGTGTCTGTACTGGTCTGGCACTCGGTAGCTCCAAGCCCTGTACTATTCATCACTAGTGCGAGCTGGAGGATTTTTCAAAAGCAGCCAAGCAACAGTCGGGAAGCCCAACAGACAAGACTAATGACTCATGTCGACTGCTTAAGCCGCAGTGGTCCATTCTGCTCTGCTGGCCACCGCAACTGCCACAGGGACCGTTTCATCCTGAGGAGATCGACAAAGAAGGCCCAAATGTGACTTAATTCACACTCAACCTGAATTCTGCTTAGCAGAGGCAACTCATTTGAATAACAGGAGTGCAGACAGTACTCACGCACGAATAAGAAGCCAAGGATAACTTGGGTTATGAACTAGACATGCTTTTCTACAGTGCACATGAAAATCAGGATTTCTCAAGATCGAGATGGAGAAATAAGGCTAAACCATGGAGGGATCAGCAGCAGATCAACCTTCAGAGAAGAAGCACTGGTAATGCAGGAGTGGACAGATCACTAGCCCGGACTCCCAAGACAAGACAATGACATGTCCAGGCTATTTTATTTACAAGTTGCTCTGTGGACAAGTAGGCCTAGAAAACTCGTGGTCACCAATACTTCAACAACCAGAGAAAGACAAAACCCAACCTACCTAATTCCATATGTACACTGAAGCAACATGTTCTTGTGATGTGACGCTGTCATGGCCACAGAGGCATTTCCACCTTGGATCACTAGAGGGCACCCCTGTCGCCCATGTAGAACTTCTTCCTCTGTTGTCCCCCACGCTTTTCGGTGGCTGCAGCCGAAATCGCATACTACCCTACTAACACTACACAGTAGGCAAAAAGCGATACTCCAGAGAGGTAGTATAACCGAATTCTCAGCAGACGAGAAACAGTATTTGAGAAATACCCGCATGGCGTACTGCTTCCGGCGAGATTTTGCTCTTTGCAAATGGACACTACGGGAGTCAAAAAGCCCATAATGCAACATGACTGGTGCGGACGAGCTCAGGGGAAAAAGCAAAAAAACAAAAAAACAAACACAACCGTGGAAGACGACCTTGGTGAAACAGGACGTGTTTAAAATTACCCGAGTAAAATGTGAACTTGTTGAAGGTTTAAACAAGAAAACAGCGATCAAAACCTTTTCCGTAATCTCGATCATGCCTTAGCCGGCAAACCTAACGGTAACAAATTCACCTCAGATTGTTAACCCCGCCCACACTAAATGATCGATTCAGTTAACGTTCCTGGTGGGCATTTTGCACTTAGTGCGGTTGCTTTAATCTGGTGGTTCCATTGAGAATTTTAGTGTTTATGACGACGTCGAAGGTCACATGACAATGCCAACATGGCAGATGTAGCATGTCTGGGGTTGTCTTCATACTACACACGCATACTGAGGAGTACGTACTGTTACAGTATGCGATTTCAGACGCAGCCTGTGTAACCGTACTCACGTGTTTCGTATTTCCCTGATTGGTTAGCGCTCTGTTTAAGTTCCACGTGTTTCTTCCTTAGTTGCTGGAGCATTAACTCTAGGTTATGTTTGAGTTCTGTTTTTTTTTTTTTATATCTTTTTATGCTTGTGTTATTTGCACCATGTTTTTATTTATTTATGTTTCCTTAGTGTTTAATTTCACGTTTAATAAGTTTATTAATCCTGGTTCCTAATGTGTCTACTCCTCGTGTTTGTTTTCTCGTGTTTGCCTGTTCTCTGTGTTGTGTTTAATAAAGAAGTTCTGCATGTGCATGGACTCTTCCCTCGTGAGAGATGTACCTCGATGCTACTCTTTCTAAATCCTTACAGGCACTGCACACATCAGTTTTCACTAGACAGACTAACCAGGCTGTATTCGTGCACTCAACTACCTAACTAGTTTGGTGCGTTTCGTCTAGTCAATTAGGTGTCTGGGAAACCCAAACATGGGACTGGGAGGCACAGTTATGAACCGGACATGCTTTTCTACAGTTCACTAGCCTGACGGGCTAATATGCTTGTGAGAGATTGACTACTTTTCCCCTGGATGCAATTATCCATTTTAACATATCGCAATAAACATTTTAATCATCCAGGAGAGGAAGAAGGGCATTTCCACCATTTCACTTTTAAAGAGAGGCGGGGAGGATAACTACGTAGTCAGCCGTGCAGTTGGGAGCTTTGGCAACCTTGAAAATGCAGTTGTATGGAGGATTTTTTAAATGATTCTGCAGTGATATACAGTAAACAGTATTTTTAAAAATTCATTCGATGCAATCCTTTTTCGACATCTGTTGCAGAACATTTACCTAGCCGACATTTTCTCCGTCAATGCTACTCAGTAGTGAGTAAGTACTGGGTGCCAGTTAAAACAAAACAAAAAACTATTATCATCCCCATTAGACTTTGAACAGTTTTGACACTTCGTTGTCAGCCCATAGCATTTTTTTGGGTCAAAATCCTCTTTTCTCCTTCACTGAGAAACCGAAAGAGCTCTTTTCACCAATTTTTGCCTGAGATGTTTAAATCCCCGATGATTATAGTAAACCGACGCCGAATATAGACTTGTCTAATGTTAGCCAAGACGAACGCACATCAGTAGATTTTACTTCGCGTTAATTAATATTCTCCATTTACCATGACAGGTTCAGAAAACCTGAGCAGATCATTCCAGATTCACGTGTCAATTGGCTCATCTCTCACATGGTAATAAAGGGCAAGACTACTCTTCTGGCATATTTCTGAGTGATCACTCATACAAGCGTACGTGGCAATATCGTGATGTGGCAATAACGATGACTACGTTTACACCGACAGCAGTAGTTTAATTATTGACCTTATTCTGAATAAGACAATATTCGGATTACGGTGTTTATATGAGTTGCTTTTAGAATACTCCATTCGTGTTCCTGTTTTACGTTATAGAACGTAGATCGATTAACGTCAAACGTCATTACGTCCCCACGCCACGCCGTCCATTCAAAGTCCCTCCCTCCACAAAGGGTGTTTTTATTTTTTTTTTAAATTTACGAACGCTTCAAGTGCAGTTAATTATTTGTCGTGCTGTACGTGCAAATAGACGACTGCCTGAGGCCGTGGGCTGCGTCCCAAACCGTGTACTTACCTACTATATAGTAGCCGAGATACATGTTTGTCACGTGGTTTCAGATGCAGCCGCACTCTCCTGTTTGACCTTCAAACGGTTGAGCATGGCCGTGTGTGTACGTGTCCTGTGAAACACCCACACGAGGTGCGTACATGTCTGTAATACACGTCGATAATGCGACCAAAACAGGAATACTCCACACGTCTTAATTCCATTTGTGTTTACTTCGAGTACGACTTTAGTCGGATTAAGGTCATCAAAAACGACTGTTTACATGCTAGTTTCTTAACCAGAGTATCGTCTTAATCGGATTAAGGTCAGATTATTGTTGTCCACGTAAACGTACTGACAGTTATATCGTACATGCCCGGCAGGCTAGCGGACAGATTTTTGCCCCGCATTAGCAGTTGAAGCATGCTGGAAGGACTCAAATCAGAGCACTGTAGTGACTCTCATACTGAAGCAAAACATTCAGCGATCATGCAGAACAATTCTGAGACCTTGACACAAGAAAGCGGTCTAATCTGGCAACGTCTGTGCAGTCTACTAGTGCTGTAAACAGAACATTGCATTCTTTATCACTGCACAATTATCTTCGAACACAGAGTTAAAAGCAAGTGTCTCTTTGAGGTTGAAGCAGGATAACGATACTTCAACTCCGTACGGAAAACTTTTCTCCCCAGCTAATCCATTCATGTTCCCGTTTCAGTAAACTCTCAGAGCTCCTTAATTACTCGCCTCAAAGATATTTTGCTGACTAACAAAAATCTCTCATCTTCTTGTATCGGTTTCCTGCAGCTAACGACAACTCGCTTATTAATACGCTTCTATTTTGTCAAGACACTAATCTTATGCTGCTGAAGGGTACACATCTAAGAGTACAAACGAGAGCAGGAAATACGAGTTCTAGGACTCGGAATATGAGCTCTTTCCGAGCCAGCCATTTCGTCTGTATTAAAGCTCCGGTCTATACAGCTATACTGAAATGTAAAAAAACAAAAAAAACAAATACAAATAAAAATCAATAAAAATCTGCATGACGTCTGTAATCCATAGACATCATCTGGATGTGCCTCTCTCCAAGGCTTGATGGGTAAACAGATGGGTCAGGCAAGTAGCCTGCAGAGAGCCCGTTTATCTTGCATGACGTGAGATGAATCTAATACTTAAAAGGAGGACATTTTAGTGATGGAACAGTACACGTTCATCTAATGCCATTAGGCCCTGAGAAAAGAACACATTCATCCTTGGCACAAATGGAACGACAGTGATTAGAAAATCCCCCCCTCTTGCAAATGGCAAATCATGTAAACAGCTTTTTGAAGAAAGGATATTAAGCCCTAGAACCTGCAGTATGTGTGTGTGTGTGTTTTTTTTTTTTTTGGGGGGGGGGCTTGGGGGGGTTGGATAGGGTATAGGGTCTCCAGTCACACAATGACAGAGGGAACCAGCATGGCACAAAAACACTTTTAACTGCAAATCTGGAGCAGCATGAACAATGCCCCAGCTAGAGGCTGCCAGTGCCATTGCTTTATTACTCCGAGCTCCCACTTGGGCTCCACACAGGCCCGGACTGGCCAACTTATTTATCCCGCTGCCCTGCTGTTTTATTTTTATTTTATATTATTGCGTGTCCTATGTGCTCAAGCGATCCTTTCAGACTTCGGCTTTTGATAATATATAGATAATAAATCCTGAACCTGTTCAGTCTTGACTTGCAACCCGACCGTTCTCCTCAGCTCCGGCGAACGGTTCGGAACAGAGTCACCAACTGCACAGAGAACGAAGCGGCACGTAAAAAGAAGGCCCTCTAAAAAGAAGCGCCGAAAATGTAATAAAATTTCCGACCAGTTCAGGGCTTCAAGTGCAGGTCAGTCTCGTCTGTAAATACTGTCGCTTTTGTGTTTGCTAACGTCGCTAAACAAGTACTAACCGCAGTCTCACTACAAGCAAACGTTAGCACTATTACTATCGTCACTCAAAATATGGTAAAGCACAAGCATTATCTATTGTAGAGTTCTAATACCAAGTACTTTAGCAGACAAATATACAAATGTATTATTTTAAATGTTGAGATTACACATACAGCCACGGCAAGCCACAACAAACACATTTCCAAGCTAGGAGTCATGAAAGGTATTATGTTCAATATTAGGATTTTTCTAAATCGATATCGTCGTGATGATGTTAGTATCGCGCCAACACATATTTACACGATTTAGAAAATCAGGTCTGTCCATATGTGAGGTTGAGAAAAAAAAAAAAAAAAAAAAAAAAAAAGATAAGGTGGAGAGAGTTAACCTGGTACTAGGGCTGTGCAGCGGTCACACTTCAGGGTCAACCTGAGATGAGCGGTAGAGGTCAATGAAGAGAAATTCAATACGCTTTGATATATTTGTATGAAATACAGTGTGGTTAAACCTCAGGAATTTTAAGTCTAAAAAAAAGAATTTTTATAAAACATTGCCCTAATGTGATGCATTAATTTTAACTAAAAGTAATTTAGATGTGAAGACAGTCCTGTTCGTAGCATACATGAAAAATGGCAAATGTTTGTCTCTCTTCCGCATTTAAGATATTTTTATGTATTAAAAATAAATAAATAAATTTAAAAATAATAATAATAATAATAATAATAATAGAGTTACTGCTAGCGTTTTCACTAGCTTAGCATTTCTGGTGTTAAATGCTCGGCATATCCATGTACGCCGATATAAATTAGACTGCTTCACTACCTCTAGGTTTCTTGTTTACGTTTATACGGGACGGCCGTACTGTTTGCAATGCATTGAATTTAGGAAAGAAAAAAAAATCAGGTCGTCAGTGCTTTCAAAATTTGCTGTGGGTGTACGGGGTGGCGTGGATGAGTGCGAGACTCCCGGACTGAAATGATGTCCCAGACCGGCCCTGGCTCCACAGTTTGGAGCTCCTGCAAACATAGCAGAAGAAACATGAAAATGGCCTAATATCACACTTTTTTCCCCATCTCAATGATTAAAATTAATGGGCTCCAAAGAGTCAAAAGACATGCGAATACCACTGGCGTGTCTCATTATTTATTGGTAAACCAGTAAAAGTTCGTCAAGGATCTCTCTTGCAGTGAAACTGCTCAAACGTGGGGTTAATTAACCCTACATGAGGAATCGCTTTTAGTCTATCCATAGAGCCTTCTCGTAAAATCTGACGACCACTGTAAGAGAATACTGGGGGTGAGGCTGGGAGGTAGCACCGTCGTAGCAGACATCTGTTAGTACACAGTTTTATTTTATGTTGAACCAAATTGATCGATAGTGTGTCACTAAATATAAAATGTTAAACTTTACGGTTACTGCATCATGTATTGTGTTGCTGAAGTTAACACACTGGTGTGGATCAGGTGGTAGAGCGCGCTGTCCACTAATCGTAGGGTTGGCGGTTCGATTCCCGGCCCACGTGACTCCACATACCGAAGTGTCCTTGGGCAAGACACTGAACCCCGAATTGCTCCCAACGGCAAGCTAGCGCCTTGCGTGGCAGCGCTGCTACTTTATTGATTACGGAATGCTGTGTTTTTTTGTTTAGGATATCGTAGCCATACATAAACATTTCCTCTGCACCAGATGCTCTTTTCACCCTCTCAAAGTCAGCTAGACAAAAATGCATCCTCTGTCCTGGAGTCTTTCCCTGCCACTGGAAACTCCTTTCAAAAACGCGAAGCAGAAAACGTCACCATATCAACAATTACACACACTGATCATCTCTTTAGGCGGCGTGTCCACCATACGAGTCCCTGTGTAAGTTGTTGCATATCGTCAGCATGTTAAAACGAGACCGTTCATGTCAGACCAATGCCTTCTGACGAATCAG
Organism: Ameiurus melas; assembly: GCA_012411365.1. Taxonomy (NCBI): domain Eukaryota; kingdom Metazoa; phylum Chordata; class Actinopteri; order Siluriformes; family Ictaluridae; genus Ameiurus; species Ameiurus melas. The sequence goes on from CM022775.1 coordinate 15,448,493, forward strand.
AATCGCCGAAGCGTTCAACAGAACTGTGCTACGAGCATTCCTGCAGCTAAACATCCAAACAGGACGGGTACAACTAAAATATACATCAAAAGTCAGCGTTGTCGTCTGTAATAACCGGCTCGTCCTAAGGAGCTGACGGCCAACAGGGTCTTGTTATCTAGGTACCGGAGCGTCACTGCTGCTAAACACCAACCGTGTTTGTCAGTTGGAATACTAATGAATAAAACAGGAGAATACAACAAAGCTATTCCTCTCCAGATGATCTGCTTTTGTTAGGGGGAGCAACTCGGAAAAGCAAAAGCAGAGAGTCTGACGCAGGTGCTACAGCATGTAGATTAACAAACAAGACATGTGTCGTGTCAGGTTCGTCATTGTTTTGATGTGTACTTGCGTCTCGATCTTTTTCTTCTTCTTCCTTTCCAAATAGTGTACGTCGTTATCAAAAGTGGAGGAGACAGACCTGTCCTGGTCAGATTTATCGTCTGGCAGAATTAGCACCAGTGCATTTACAGGCTGTCTAGATTACGAATCAGGATGTGATGAAACGGTGTCTTTGACAAAGCTTGCGTGAATAAAGGAGCAGCACCTGAAATATGATGCAATAAACAAGAAAGCTGGACGAGACATCCCTGCTTGTATTAATTCACGGGGGGGAAAAAAAAAAAAAGGTTTCTTCTGACAAAAAATAGAGCTATTCTGAAGCATGGTCAATGATGTTTTGCGCATATTTTCTTTCACGGCTGTATTTTAGGATTACTCATTGACGTGCACTGATCTATGATGCCCATCACATTGGATAATAACATGTGTTTAATCACGGAATTAACTATATGTTTAGGTTCCCTTTATCTACACGGCGAGCTAAACTACTGCACTCGTATCCCAGACTCGCATTTTTGCCAAACCGTCCTTTTAGCTGGGGAAGTGACATTTTCCTTTGAATAAAAGACAAGTGAGCTTTAATAACAACAACTATGGGATGGGATTGGTGGAGACTTCAAGACAGCGGTTCAAAGCCATATCCTCCCCAGGTACAATGACAGGGCATGTTTTATTAAGTCAGTGCTTTGATTGTGATGTGGTATGTCAGAGGGTGTACCATCTGAGAAACATGTGCTCACGAGTCAGGACAGAGAGGGAATGGTGTTCAATTACACAGACCGTCTTCTCCATGTTGATCTGCATACGGAAAAACATCTATTCATGACAGCCAGTTCAGCAATGCAACGCAAATATGTTGGACTGCCCTACACGCCCCAAGACAGGGGCCTTCTCATGAGGCAGGAAGCTGGCTACAGACGGCACACACGTCAAAATATTCTCATCGTATGGAGTCAAGGTGGTCAAGTTTTTTTTAAAGGTTCTTGTTTCGACAATAAGGTCTACTAAAGATTCAAAAGTAAAGTATTCTCATACTCTATTAATCCAGCAAATGCATTGGTGCCAGTCTGGAAAAACCCATGGTGCTATGGCTAAAACCAGCCAAATAATAATAATAAGATGTCGAACATACTTCGATACCTCAACTTTAAGAAACCCTAAACCTACTTCACCCTTCTTATTGACTTTTTAATCTCGCCATTGCGGGCGTCCTGCCAAGATCACGCCGTTTCAGGAGTCTAAAGATGTCGAACACTTTTCTAGACGTGTGACTTCCTCACACGCTGAACGTCACGCTCTGATCGAGCTGTTGGGATAGCTGCACGCTGTCGTGAAATGTACATACGCCTAATCAGTTCTGTTTCAGGACTGATTACGCACTAGTCATCAGAACGTCGGGGATGCTAATGGATGGTTTGTTTTTGTTTTTCAGTCTGATGGTATTGTCCCTTTTGAAGGTAACCAGATTTATTTATTTATTTTTTAACATCCTGATCTTTCACTGCTGGCAGAGAAACGTGCACACCGTGCACATCAACTTAATATTGCAAGAAGACGACAACAGCTCCTTACTGAACGACTAAGAACACGCTTATACCCGATAGGCTCCGCCCCAAATACGAGTCAAAGCTAATACAGTAAATGATACGTTCTCGCCACATGTGTATATTAAAATTCTGATTCAAACATGTTCAGCGAACGCCACCTTGAATCCATAATTCAACAGAATCATTTCTGCCAGTCAGTAACTCCGGTTGGTAAAGCCTGATGGGAAACCCACACCTCCAGCACTCCTCACCACCAAGGCGTACTGCCACGGTGTGGACGCTTACAAACAGACCGTGTGCAAATGTGACGAGCGTTTCCATCCTGCGCTTGCTACCTGCCTAGATAACCGATTCATGAGATGTAACACAGGGCTTGATTCCCAGTCCAGCACGTTTCTCTTCTCTAACACACACACACACACACACACACACACACACCTCATGAAGCATCTATTACTGAACAAGTCTATGTGTACACCTTCTTGATTTGTGACTCTGAAACACAAAGAGGCGTGAACTTCCAAGCGGAAAGTTTGCAGCTCGGGGTATCCGAGTGCGGTCGAGACGAGCGACGTGTCCGGCGACGAGTCCCACGGAGAACGTCTCGCATGCTGTTTAAGTAACAAACCGTGACATCTGGGAAATCGCCAAGACGTTCCTTGCGCATCAGGTCTCGTGCGTCTTACATTCACATAAAGGGCGTGATCACACCCCGCGGACCCAGTCCGAGTCAGACTACGTCTTCACGTAACCCAAACCCCCCCCCCAAAAAAAACGTTCCTGATTAAGAATTAAACAAGGTACGTGACGTGTGCGTCTCGACGTCACGTTATATACAGCTGCGATTTCCACAATTAAGCACGCTTCCTTGCCCTAACCCATCCGCCTGCTGTGACATCGACGTATTCGGATGGATTCGAACATACACACACACACACACACACACACACACACTGCACCGAGACTACGAGGCGAAATAAACACACACATGCACGCTCGTATCTCTCCGAAGCGTCGAATGAAATTCACATTGTATGTGGAGGAGCCCGTGTACTCTCCTGCTCCCACCTTGTGGAGAGTTGATGCGCCCGGCGTGTCACCCTTAACATTTTATTTTGCACTTCAGCTGAGCACACACACACACACACACACACACACACACACACACACCAGTTTGTGATTTCTGTGAATTCATGACACTGGATTTCAGCATTTCGTGCCATGACACCTACCTCTTTAGTGCAATTACTGCTGGAGATGCTCTCTCCCTCTGTGTGTGTGTGTGTGTGTGTGTGTGTGTGTGTGTGTGTGTGTGTGTGTGTGTGTGTGGAATTACCAATCAGGACTTAAGAAAGCATTGCAGTCGAGCAAAATCCAAAATAAGATTGAGGAAATACGTGCATTCCCTGGTTTTGTCTATACATATTGTTGTTGTTATATATTCCTGTGCGACATTGTACTTACCGTGTGTATGGAACGCACAGCTATATGATCATATATAAATATAAATATATATATATATAATGTTCGAGGCGAAAGTACATACCATGAGAAACAACCGTCCCCAGCAGCAGAGCTCCGAAGCAGAGCCGTGTAAATGACATCGTACTGGTCCGGTATAAATCCGCGTGGCGGTCAGGGAGCGCGGATCGCCTCGGAGATATTCCGGCTGCGACTCGGCTACAGTCCGGTGTCCGAGCCTGTGCGGGGCACCGGAACAACAGCACGGGGAAAAACTTGACCGAAGGCTTTCGCGTGCATGACGGAATGTGGATCAGTGACCACGGAGCTCTTCCCCGCGGCTACACACTCAACCACACACACACACACACACACACGCGCGCGCACGCACGCAGACAGAAAAGTTAACAGGTATCCGGCTCCTGATCCGGCCGCGCGCGCGCGCCCCCCCTATCTCTCTCTCTCTTCCCAGCGCCGCTTCTTGAGGAGAGTGCTCACGCGCCGCGCACCACGCGCGTTTCCGTGCCCGCGCGCGCGGGGCTACGCGTTAGCACGAGCAGAGATTTGACACCGCGGGCAGCTCCCCGAGGGGCACACACTCGTCTCCCCTGAGGAAGACAAATCATTAGCTAAGAGAACAACTGGGCGGGGTGAAGGTTCGCTTCAGCTAGTCCCGGCAAAGCCGAGCGAAATAACGGCTCATTTTCCGGTGAGGGGGGCTGAAAATGTTGTTGCTGTAGTATATTAGAAACGATAGGAAGTCGACTCCATGTGTGTGTGTGTGTGTGTGTGTGTGTTCCTCCACAAGTCCGTGTAGTCCAAAGTTCTCCAAGATTCCGTGAAGATCCGGACAAATCCAGGACTCTCTCTCTCTCTCTCTCTCTCTCTCTCACGCGCACGCACGCATGCGCGTGCCCGCGCGGTTCCTTCGAACCTAAGCCGCGGTTGAAGCACGGGTTAACTTTCCCCCCACGAACACAACCGACGACGAGGAAACAGTATTCGTGACACAAGTGCACTTTTGAAAATGGCGGAAACGCCTGAAAACGTGTGTTCCGCTCTGTAGATGTACAAATACACACATACACGTATTAAAGGAAAAAACTACGAGAGAAACGGATGGAGTTCGGGGTTTCCGTCGCCGCTCGGTGGCGTCTTCTTCACAAACTCGCCGTCAAAAGTGACTCACTCCCGTGTTTGCGGGGACAGAGGACCGCAGAAGTTCCCGCAGTCCTCCAGGTGTCTGCTGAGGGGGAACCAACACAACACAACACAGATCTCCTCAGAGGACCTAACTCGGTCACGTGATCCGGCCGGCCACGCTGGTCACGTGACACGGCCGCGCATACTGAGTCGTGGTCTGATGTGGGCTTCGTCCCAAACCGCATCCTCCAGTCCTCCTTCTTGTGAGGAAAAGAAATTATTCCAACTCCACTTTCGACGCAAGAGGTTATTAATACTTAATACACACTGTGGATCAGGGATAAGAACGGACCCCCAAAAACCCCATTCATCAAAGGGAACCGATTATAAGAGCTCGTGCAGGAGTGCTGGTTTTTAAATTCATGCTACAGGACAATCTGTTTTCTTAAATGATCGGATTATTTTATAAGTAACACCTTAAATCCGACGTCTTACAGCCTGTATAAAGACATCTGGGTTCTAGCACAAACTACTGTGGGGTTTTTTTTCTCCCCATAACATCTGCTTTGCCTTGCTACAGCGTAGTAGCTTCAGTAGGATATGAAGAAGCAATACACAAGCACATTTATATCCACGTCTAATATATTTAGAGAGCGGACTCGTCGTGAGTCTGTAACACTTGACTCACGAGTCTGAGTCTGAGCTCGTGCTCTCAAGAAACCATCCATCCATCCATGTTCTACCGCTTACTCTTTCTTCAGGGTCGCGGGGAACCTGGAGCCTATCCCAGGAAGCATCGGGCACGAGGTGGGGTACACCCTGGACAGGGTGCCAGTCCATCGCAGGGCACGATCACATACACCCATTCATACACTACGGACAATTTAGACACGCCAATCAACCTACCATGCATGTCTTTGGACTGGGGGAGGAAACCGGAGTACCCGGAGGAAACCCCCACAGCACGGGGAGAACATGCAAACTCCGCACACACACACGTCCCCGGCGGGACTCGAAACCCGGACCCTGGAGGTGTGAGGCGAACGTGCTAACCACTAAGCCCTATCAAGAAATCATCTAGCGGTTATTAATTCTATTTTGCTAATCGTGTAGTTGAATTGGTTAGAAGCTTTGGGATGGATCAGCAACCCGTTATATATAGTTAGTGCACCAGGGATGCACCGTAATCCTGACCAAATGAAGCAGTTACTGAATATGAGTGAATGCGTATAAGCTGCTTGATTAAATAAATAAATAAATAAAGGAATGGCCCTTTGTTACTGGACAATTGCGATTTGGGGCGACATAACGAAGAGAAATCCGATCGACGACCAGTTTGCATACACCCAGATAACCTATGCGCATGTACACAATGTACAGATTGCGTATGTCAAATATAATAAAGTAAGGTTTGTCCCAGCTGATTATTGTGCATTATATCAAATTAGATCTATAGAAAAGTTTCAAAAATAAAAACAAAGCCTTTCAGCAATTTGCTGAAATGTAGAAAAGAATCGAATGTTCATACCCCTTGTAATTGTAAGCCTGACTTCAATCTAACAAAGCACATTATCTTGGCAAGTCACTCAGTGGGTTTAGGCTCAGCATACGTGTAAGGAAGTTTTTCTATCAACTGTTTTCGGTTACTTCTTGAAGATAAATATTCTGGTCTGTCAGTATGGTAGGGTCTGCCCACCGAATATATCGAAATGAAGTCAAAACAGCAGCTCGGGGGAAGTATACAAATCTCTCTCAAAGGCGCATTGAATTACCTCAGAATTCACTTTTGTCGTTCATCATTAATAGAAATATGAAACTATAGTCGCACTGCGAGGTCAGGCCACCTCTGAACTAAAACGACATATTAGAATGTGACACTAAGGTTCTGAGAATGTCGCAGAGGTTGGTGGTGATATTCATGGATCAACCATACTCAAAGGTGTTACACCAAAAGGGCCTTTATCAATGAGTCGCCTTTAATAAACTACGAAATCTTTGTAAAAAAAAAAAATCTGTCAAATGTGGTGGAGATGGGAATGCTTTTCAGCAGCAGTGACTGACAATATGATCAGGATTGATGGGTAAATGAGTATTGCATGGTACAGACTGATCTTGGATAAAAACTTGCTGCTCTCTGCCAAAAAAAGCTTCAAATGGGAAGGAATTTTGACTTTCATAAAAAATAAAAAAATAAAATAATGACTACCAATGAATGCACAGTGCCAAAGCATCACTGGAGTCATTTAAAATTGATGTCGAGTGGCCCTATCAGATTCCTAATCTTATGGCCATTGAACTTCAGCGACAAGAACTGCTAACTTTACTAACCTGGTCGGATTTTTTAAAGAGGAATGGACCAAAATATTTTCATCAGACTGTGCAAAATTATTTTAGACTCATCCAATTAGATTACGTTTGGTCATCACTACTCAGCACTGTTCATAATATTATAGGTGATGACTCAGCAGTGTAGGAGGTTTATACATTATACTGTTATCTGAATAACTTTTAAATCAACACACACTGTAGGTACTCATTCAAACAATGTAATTACGGTGTGTGTGTGTGTGTGTGTGTGTGTGTATAGTGATTGAAAACGACACTCTTTCCAAAAAGGCTGCTGTTGCAGTCTCAGCTTTGCCATGGCCTGAGGTCTCACACCACAGTGACATCTCCTGGTGAGTTTCTTCCAGGTCATTTCCATGATGAGTGGGACATGTTTTCAGTAAAAAAAAAAAAGAAAAAAAAAAGAAAAAAATGATCATTTACATGGGCAGTCTTATTTATATAAACCATTGCTTATGATATAAGAACATTATAAAGATCGCGATGGACATACAATATTACGGCAGCAAGTTTGAATGTTTATTCAAGATAAGTTCACGAAGTTCACTGACAAATAAGCAGATGTTTTATTATTATTATTATTAGTAGTAGTAGTAGTAGTAGTATTAGTAGTATTATTATTTAAACCTGCTTGATTATTGTGGCTCTCACGTTCACTTTAAGCCTACATTTGAGTCATTTGTCTTCACTGTTTAGTTTTCAAAAATATATCCAATATTAGTTGTGGGATAGTCACAAATATTTTTTAATTGAATTGGCCATGAAAAATAAAAAAAAAAAACACACAACAACATTGTTTAATATCAATGTCCTTGCTGTTTCTGTTTACTCATCCAATACCCAAGCTAATCTCTACCAATCCATGACATAGTCGGAGTACGTTGACACATCACACAACAACGTCCCATACATACTTTATGTGTATATTGATCTCATTCTCATGATACTTGCTCACAAATCGAACCCATTGATTACAGGGAGTGCACAAAAGAGCACAATCACAGTCATAATCCTTGTTCGCTTCAATCAATCCCGTCAAGGTTTGAACTGAAATGAAACAGCGTGGGTTTATTTATTATTGAATTTGTTGATTGGAGGGTGGGGGTTGGGGGGGACGGGGGTGTAGTGTACACTGTAAGAGTTTGGAACAATTCATTCAAGGTAACTTGATGTTGACATAATGAAAATGGGGGCGTCAACTCCCTGAGCTTCCATAAGTGTCACATTACGGTGATATAGATTTAATGAAGCAGGTGAAAAGGTGCAGCTCTGTTTGCCTATTCGTTCCAACAGCAGCACTTTTCATGTCATAGAAATTGTTGTTACTGCTTTTGGGATTTATAGAGCTGGCCATTTTCCCGAATTACAAACTGATGGTTATTAAAGAGTGTGCTTTTATCTTCTGAGGAACGACAAGTCACGCTACACACCGGAAAATAAACTGTGTAAATGTGAGATTTTGCCACTATAATTGTTATCTTGACTTATCCCTTTTGTAATATGAATTTGTTTCATCCTTCAGCTGAGATACAGCAAGTGAAGTCTAACGAAACACCCACGTTCCTTGTAAACATCATTGAAGCATTAAAATTCAGCATTAGAATTTTTCTGTGCTTTCTCTAGGTTCTTTTTTCTATTATTTAATTTTTTTGAGAAAAAGCACTGAGGATTTCTCAACAGGGGGTATCCTCCAGGTACTCCGGTTTCCTCCCCAGTCCAAAGACATGCATGGTAGGCTGATTGGCGTGTCCAAAGTGTCCGTAGTGTATGAATGTGTGTGTGAGTGTGTGTGTGATTGTGCCCTGCGATGGATTGGCACCCTGTCCAGGGTGTACCCCGCCTTGTGCCCCATGCTCCCTGGGATAGGCTCCAGGTTTCTAGCGGTATAGAAGATGGATGGAAGGATGGATGGATTTCTCAACGTTTACTATAATTGCATGCAGTAGTTCAAAGGGAGCAAAACAAGACCAGTGTTTATTCATTTTAAATGCTCTCACAACTCGAATAGTGCCTCTCAAACCGCAACCTGGTTTGATAGATGGTCTTTCAATGTTACTTTAACCTTAATGTAACATTGTATAACAGGATTCCAGTTTCCTTCTTGACAGTTGTTCCCCCAAATGTCCAGGAGAACAGAAATCTTGTGGGAAATTATGTAACAGCAAGATTTTGATCAAAGCAGCCGCATTTGAGATAACATTCATTCATCTTCAGTAAGCGCTTTATCTTGGTTGCGGTTGCGATGGATCCGGAGCCTATCCCAGGAACACTGGGTGTGAGGTGGGAACTCACCTTGGATGATACATTAGTCCATCATTGAATGTTACGTTGGTCCATTATTGGACACCGTGAACACACTCAGTTACACACTCATGGACAATACACCTACTGGCATGTTGTTTTGGAATGTGGGAGGAAACCAGAGAACCCAGAATATAATAATGAGGAGAACGTTCAATTCCGTTTTATTTGTATAGCGCTTTTAACAGTTGACGTTGTCCCAAAGCAGCTTTACAGAGTGAAACCCTGTAACATGTGAAACTCCAAAACTCAATGCATTAAACAGAGAGATTTAAAACTCAGCTGAAAATATTCTAAAGCACAGGTTTAAAGCTAACAGAATCTCCCAGTTTAATATCTATACCAAGAAACAAGCAGCAACCAAAGTCTACTTTCAGACATCCTGTAAAAGTAATGATTTTATTAGATTTTTTATAATACTAAAATTGAAAACATTAGACAGACAATTTAGATGACCAATTTAATCTCAGCTAACACAGTTGTTGCATATAAAGTCCACCATAACCTGATCAGCAGAGCTGGAATCGTATAAGTTCATTCAGAACGCTGATCTAATTTCTCTAATGTACTCTCAAATTAATTTACCTTCCTATTTGATCCCGTACCAACCAGTTCACTGAAAGAATTCTTATCAGAAATGTTTCGACCCCTGTTTGAACAGCAGACTCTTCTCTCAGCTTTGCCTAAACTCCTAAAAGTGGACAGGTTAAAAAAAATAATAAAAATAAATAAATAAATAAAATGTGAAAAACCAACCTAATGTTGATTCCTGGAAAATTGTGCAATTACAGGTATATATACAGGTATTATATCTAAGATTTTGGAAAATCTTTTAGACAAAAATATTTATCTTTAGTAAGCGGTTTATCCGGGTCAATGTTGGGGTGGATCTGGAGCTTATCCCTGGAACGCTGGGTGCGAGGCGGGAATCCACCCTGGATGGGATGATAGTCTATCACAGGGCACCACACACAAACACACCCCTACCTAGAGGCAATTTGGCATTGCCAGTCCATCTACTGGCATGTTTTTTAGTAAATGGGAGGAAACTGGAGAACTCGAAGGGAACCTATATGAACATGGGTACTACGTGCAAAACAGTAACCCGAGTCTAGGACCAAGCCGAGGGCCTTGGAGCTGTGGCTCTGTAATGGTCTGCCCTGGAAATAACCATTTAAGAGAGTTCTGTGGACAGCACTGCAGCTCTCACACTCATCAGTGTAAATTGGCTGTTTTAGACAGATTCTTTTTGTGCCAGCAGTTTATCTTAGCCAATGATCCGAGGATATGTGCATCCGAGGTCCATCAGGAAGCAGGCAGTAAAATGAAAGGAATAAAAGCACTAATCTGTAATGGCAAAAAATGATAGTAAAGAATTATATTGTAGCAGAGGGGGTAAGTTCGTTACCCTATAGCACCGTGTGTGAATTTTAATTTTTCAAGCAGTGACTGAGTCGTGGATGCTTTGTCTACCATTAATGGGATGAGTGTCCCACAGCTAAGACTAGGGAGTGCAATATTTGTTAGTCAGTCTCTCTGGGCTCTGCCTGCTTTGAGCCCTTTTTCAAGGCTGGTGTAAGTGCATGCTTTGTTTGTGTTTGTTACCAACATATTAATACATACTACTCCCAAAATGAATTGGAAATGAGCATGTAGATTTTGATTGTTTTTATGTTATTTTTCCAAAATTCCCCACATTCCCAGTGTGCACAAATCGGAGCAAATAAACCCTATTATCTCAACACTGGGGGCCATTTGTTTATTTATTTATTTGTTTGTTTATTCATTCATCTATTGTTTAAAATAAACCCTGCCACCACCACCACCCCCACCACCACCCCCCGGTTCTGAAAACAATAAGGACTTTGTTAACAATGTATAAAGTCATGTTATTTTATGGACTATCAAAGCCATATTATATATAGAATGCTATTATATATAGAACTGCGATTATCATGTAAATCATATGACAAATACAGTGTACTTCAGACAGAATTATTGACTGCTTATATCTTTCTGTGCTCTTGCTTTCAGTGACAACCAGTGCAAGAACAATGTCTCCTCTCCAGACCTACTGAAGCGCTTCTGAGACATCTGCATGTTCTATCCTCCTGATGCTCCTCCACCACAGATATCAGCATCACCTCCCTTTTAAACTCCAGCTCTGTTGTTATTTCTAATTAATTACACATTAGCTTGACTACCAGTCCCTGAATAATTGAAACCTTTTCTGTTCCATCCTCTATATCAGGGGTGGGCAATGTTATCCGGAAAGGGCCGGTGTGGGTGCCGGTTTTTATTCCAACCAAGCCACACCTGAGTCTATTGAAAGCCAAGATCAACTGATTAAACAGGTGGAATCAGGTGTGGCTCCTGATTGGTTGGAATGAAAACCTGCACCCAACATTGCCCACCCTTGCTCTATACCTTCACATCCATTTATCCTACTCTGCATATGCTAATTTTATATTGATGTATACGGCAATCTTCAGATCTTTATGTTATGTCAGGAATGTTTTTGTTTGTTTGTTTCAGATGATTACTGCTGTAAATCGCTTGTAATTTTTAAGATTTTAATATTACTATCTGGAGGTCAAGCCCGCCATTGGGAGGGTTTGTCTTTATGGGGTTATGGAGTACCACTTTTGCCTTTACGCTGCTCCTAATACATCCGATTTAAAGTTTAAACTGAAATTAAAATGGTTTTCATTTACACAGTGGTTACTCTGTGTTAAAAGCCTTGATACACATTGAAAGGGATGCACGTGGAATGCTATTATAGAAAAATAATCAGCCACAGGGTGTCGTGATGTGGCTTGACGTAAAATTGAGTTATTATTTCCACCCCAAAGGTGTTTTGTTTGTCTTACACCACAGCAATTTGCCTACCATTATTTTTTATTGATTCAAGGACGACACAGTATACGTTTTATTCGGTTTTAGTTCCGTTTAATGTTGTGTCCATAGAACAAATTAGTTCCTGTTATCACGGCTATAAACAGTCACTCCCTCACCAGCCTTATTATTTTCTCACTCTCGAATTTAATAGAGGCCAAAAAAAAAAACAAAAAAAAAAACCCCAACCCACAGCTTGTCATGTTGCCGAGAACCAGGAAAGTGTAAAGTCCTCTGTCCTGAAGATTTCCTCATAAAGGAAACCCTGTGCATGGTTAATGAAAGCTTATTTATATGCTCTGTGTGTTGGAGTGAGTGAGAGAACCTGGCCTGAGTGAGAATGGTGCTTCATAGAGCTGAAAGCAAAGTAACAAAAGTGTCCTGCTGTCAGAGTTTTTGAGTGTTTTGTTTGTGTTGAAACAAATAGTGCTGAAAAGCATCATTTTCGATAAAAAAAAAAAAACAAGACAAGAAACAAGACAAGACAAAGCCTGTCCCGAGTGTCCTCATTCCTCCCTCTCACCTATCAGGGTGTCACAACAGACTAGCTACCTCCTGTGGCACTAGATTTTTGATGTTGGCCAGGTTAGGACTAGTTGTCCATCCATCATTTGAACTCACCATCGTATTTGAATTTGCATTACAACCACATCACACAACCACGTCATGATATACACTCTCAGGAAAAAAAAAAAAAAAAAAAAACCTTGCAAGGGCTCTTCATGTGTTCTTTGGATTGTTAAGGGTTCTCAGCTTCTTAAAAAGGTTCTAACAGGAACCCCTTGTGATATGTAATGCTCCGTATTGAACACATGGTAAACCTATAGCGACTACCCATCATACCGTTATAGTGCTGCTTATAAAACCCCTAATTAAATGGACCTACGAGGATAACGTGTTGACAAATTGGTAGTTCAATCTGATTTATTTCAGTAAGTGCTTTGTCCACGTCAGATTAGTGGTGGATCTGGAGCCTATCCCAGGAACACTGTGCGTGAGGTGAGAATATACCCTGCGTGGGACGCCAGTCCATTGCAAAGTGACGTGCACACACATTCACACACTCATTCACATCTAGGAGGTGGGAGAAGAACCAGAGAGCCCAGAGAAAATTGACGTGGACACAGAGAGAACATGCGAAACTTCACTCACCGTAATGCAAACTATCACATCATTTCCCAAAATAATGAATGAGTACTCCGTTGATTAGATACATGACGAACTAATTTATAGTTTTTATAGTTTGACAATAGTATAATGATATTATAGAGCTGAGAGAAGGTAAATGGTGATCAATCAATAAGATTTCAGAGCAGTGGTGGCTCAGGGGTTAAAGGCTCTGGGTTACTGATCAGAAGGTCAGGAGTTCAAGCCCCAGCACTGCCAAGCCACCAGTGTTGGGCCCTTGGGCAAGGCCCTTAACCCTCAATTGCTCAATTGTATAAATGAGATACATGTAAGTCGCTCTGGTTAAGGGCGTCTGCCAAAATGACTTGCGATTGGAAAAGCATTTACTGGTCTTTTCCTTATCTTCCAGCTGTCCAGTTTCAGTGAGTCCGGGCCGACTGTAGCTTCAGATTCCTGTACTTGTCTGACAGGATTGAAACCCGATGTGGTCTTCTGCTGCTGTATCCCATGCACCTCAAGGGTTAGTGTGTTCTGAGATGCTTTTCTGCTCACCACCTTCCTGAAAGCTCAAACCAGTCTGGCCATTCTCCCCTGACCTCTCTAATCAACTGGGTTTGTCTGTCACACCATTCATATATGTTAGAACGTCCCAGTGGATCAGCAGTTTCTGAAATATTCAAACCAGCTTGTCTGGCACCAACAACCATGCCATGGTTAACGTCATGGCGATCACCCCATTCTGATGTTTGGTGTGAACGATAACTGAAGCTCTTGACCTGTATCTGCATGACTTTATGCATTGTTCTGCTGCCAAATGATTGGTTAATTAGATAATTGCATGAATGAGCAGGTGTAGAGGTGTTCCTAAAAAGTCGAGAGTGAGTGTATTTCTCTCTACTAAAAAAGTACAGACACATAAACGTCAATTATGGATGACAATGCAGACTCTCTGCTTTTTATATTTGTCATTTCTTTCAATTTCTCATGTATATTCAGTCAAAATGACATTTGATGTTTTGTTTCCTCACAGGCAAGGTTAACAGGCTACAATACTCACTGTGTGAAAAATGATATTCATGAAAGCGATATATTGTACATGTTGAATGAAACCATCCATCAAAGGGTTGAGTGACTTCAGAAGTGACTTTATTTTTTGAAGCACATCCCAGATGCAAATGTGGAGCCTAAACATTTGACAGGATTGACTCAGCTAGAAAAGTACAAACGGCTAATGATGGTAGTCACTTGAAGATGGATTGCATTATCATTAAAACTAGACATACACGCCTGCAGAAAGTAACGCAATCACAAATCACAAAGCCGATAAGCCATCTCGAGCAATCACTGTCCGGAGGCAAAATTGATTGGTTTTGTGGTTAGAAGCATTTTAATGCTAATCTACTGTGATTTTTATTTTTTCCCCCCAAGAATAAGGGACATTGTTGCACATGGTAATAAAGAATTCATAACTTTGCAATGAATTGTACACCATCCGTCATTCTATGTATGCTTTTGTTGCTCTCGATTGAACGGTATTGTAGATAGCACTTCTGGATTTTTAATAAGTATCTGCCAGCTATATAATTTATATTTGAGAATGACACCAGAAAAAGTAATGATGTTTGATAGGTTTCTCTCTCCTTAATTTATCATCCTAATGAAAGTTTCTGAATTCACACATCAAGACCATACAGCGTGATATTTGCACCTCTGAATCAGCAAATGAGGAGCTAGTCTCATAAGACTGGAGTGTTTGAATAGGTGCCAGTTTCTGAGCACAATTTCTATATTCCAATGTGAGTCTTACAATTAATGGTGAATTTGAAAAAGCTCCTGTTTTTTAATCTTTTGTTCACATGAGGCCAATTAACTTTGGCAGAATAAACCTCAGATGAATACAAATATGTCCATCTCTCTGTATTAGAGCGAAAGCAGGGCTTTATGACACTGACTGACTAATTAGCCTTATTTCTTTTTTCCATGGTAGCTTAATGGTGCAGGTTTTCGGATGTTGGCAGCCAGGCTCACTCTCTTGCTTCCAGAACAAACATGTGTCTTGCGAGCTATCAGCAGAATAGCAATACCTTCATCAAAGCACCGATTTGTTTCTACATCTTAAAATTGGTTGTGGTGGTGTGGTTGTTCCTACTGGAACCCAGATAATAAACCTGTTGTTATTCTGGTATATACACAGTAAAAAAATGTGTCTATATATATATATATATACACACACACACACACACACACACACACACACACACAGAGTATTAAGTATTAAGTTAGGTGTTCACATACACAGGTACACCCCAGACCTTATTTCGAAGTATTGTCGGTTCTATCCTGCCTTATCGAGCGCTTTTCATGTCACTGTTTGCCTCACATGTACATATCCTGCCTGTCTTTTGGATTTACAAGTTTGGATTACTGTTATGGAGTTGTTTGATATTGTTTGATGCATTCGTGTTTACGACCTCTGCCTGGACTGTGATTACGCCTTTTGCTCACTGTTTGGATTATCTGCCTGTACCTGTTGTTTTATACAATAAACACTCGCAGATGATTCTACTCTTCCACCTGCTTCAAGTTCATTACACCGCCCTGTGTGCACTGATATTGCATGTTCTCCCTGTGCTTTCAGGGTTTCCTCCAGGACAAGTTCATACAACAAGTATCATTCAGTGTGAATGTGAAGGAACTTCCTATAGTTCTCAGGGACAACATTATTAAACAACACTTGAAAAGGAAATCACTACAGCGCCATAGAAAATACATTTTATAAATCCCTCTCGGTACAATTGGTTATATAATATGCAGGTGGAGAGTTGGATGGAACCACATCTAACTGTCCCTAGACGGTTGTGCCATGCAAGGTTTCAGAACACGTTCTCAAACTAATGATAAGGAAGGTAAGAGAGAAGCCACCAGTCACCTGGAAAGAGTTGCAGAATAACCTGAGAGCAGCAGGAACAACAGTTATACAGAGAACAATAAGCAATCATCCCCATTCAACGTCCTCTGCCCTGAAGACTTTCCCATGGTGGACTATTACGAATTACACATTAAATAAACGTCTTACACAAAGCTTCACCTTATGATGTTCTTCTTTGTTAAATATGTTTCTATGCCAGTTATTATTTGTCTTAGGTTATGTGGGTGTGTCTGGTGGATTAGCTATTACTTTCCTACCTGCAGCTCTAAGAATGTTTAACTAGTGCTCTCAGCTGTCTGCTGCACCTAGACTTTAATCAATCCTACAGTTCAATATCAGGAATGTACAGTACTTTTACCTGAGTACTTTTGTACATATGCGTAATTACCTGGTATATTACACTAGTCCTTCATGCTGCTGTTACTCATTTGTATTTTTGCACATTGTTTGGTATACCTAATTACTATTACCAATTATCATGCTACCAACATTCTTTTTGTATGATTGCAAACTGATATATTGTACATTGGATATTGATAGAAAACTGTCATGTTTATATTTAATTATCAAACCTACCACATGTTATATTCTTACTTTTAACACTGTAATTCAAAATCTTATCTAACTATAGAAATAATAATGTATTAGAATGAGCACATTATGATCAACCTGTGATTTGACCGGACACTGCTGTCTGAACTGCTGTTATGGAAAATTAATCAACAAATTCGAATAGAGACTTTAACAACACTGAGGTAGAAAGAAGTACAAAGCATATAATGATTCACCGTATTCCAAAGCATGTATGTTACCTTTCTTTCTGAAAGCTATTTCTTCACTTAACTTTCTCATTGGAAATGTCACTTAAGTTGTGAGTGATTTGTTGGAAGTCTGTCTGATGTGGTCGGTTTGTCATTAAATATTAATACACACCTATTGGGAAAATAAAAAAGAGAACCTTTCTTGGATCATTTGTGGTCTGCAGTACTTTCATAAGTTTTTATATAACTTAACATTAAACGTTCTCAACAAAGTTCAGCACAGAAGGATAGTCTACAGCAGCATGCTAAACTATACATTGGGGGAAAATAAGTATTAGGCGCGTCAACATTTTGTTCAGTAAATATATTTCCAATTAGATTATTCACATGAAATTTTCACCAGACATCAGTAGTAAGTGAAGAAATCTGGAAATATAAAGAATTCACAACATTAAAGTCCATAAATGAAGTTACGTATAATAAAGAGAAATAACATGGGGGGAAAAAGTATTGAAGACGCTAACTGAAATGTATTTAATACTTAGTGGAGAAGTCTTTGTTTGTAAGGACGGCTTCAACACACTTCCTGTATGAAGAAATGAATGTTCCGCAGTATTCAGGTGTGATTTTGGTCCATTCTTCTAAACATATCCTCTTTAAATCTTGTTCAATTGGATTCGAGTCAGGTGATGGACTGGGCCGTTCTAACACCTTGATTTATTTTCTCTGAAACTAAATGAGTTTCCTTTGCTGTATGCTTTGGATCGTTGTCCTGCTGGAAGTCCAAACACATCTCATCTTCATCATCCTGGTGGATGGCAGCAGATTCTTCTCAAAGAATCTTCCAGTAAAGAGCTCCATTCATCGCGCCTTCAATTATATGAAGTCTGCTAGTACCATGTGCTGAAAACCAGCCCCACACCATGATGCTTCCACCTCCAAACTTCACTAGTTGGTATAGTGATTTTAGGGTGATGTGCAGTGCCATTTCTTCTCCAAACATGGTATAACAAACATATGCTCTCATCTGACCAGACTACCCTCTCCCAGTATTTCATAAGCCTGTCCAAATGCGTTGTAGCAAACTTTAAACAAGCTTCGACATGCCTTTTCTTTAGTAATGGAGTCCTGTGAGGTGAGCGTGAGCAGTGGAGAGCATTGCCTATTGTTTTCTCTGTTACAATGGCACCTGCAGCCTCCAAGTGTTTTTGGAGCTCTGAGTCGTCCTTGGCTCTTGGACTACTCTTCTGACTGTTCTTTTGTTTTTTTGCTTTTACCCATCATGAGCTGTTCCCTTTCAAAGGGAACTCAACGTTACGTAGCGTGGAGTTCATACAATGTCAAAAAGCCTTTTTATACACCATCAATTTACTAACCCAGCTGATATTAATTTGCACAGTTAGGGGGATTAATTACTTACGGATTTCAGCTGGTTCCTTGTCTTACCTGGCCTTGGAGAACTGCATTTTCTTATCGTGTTCAATACTGTTTTCCTGTGTCATTCCACTTTATTGCACAACTGTATTTATGGACTTATATGTTGTGTTTAGGAAATTCTTTATATGTGTTTACAGATGCGGTTTGCAGGTGCCGTTTTATTTTCATGCCACATCACTTGACCACGTCAGGCCTATAGATAGGTGTGATTTTACACAGACTTCAGATACTGGTTGCACACGAGGATGCTTCCCACAGCGTGAAGCTCTAGCAACGTCTCGTTCCCTTCTTAGGGAACACGGTTACATGCATAACCCAGAAGTTTGCTTTTGTGTTTTTGTTTTGATGTTGTGTTTTTGATTTCCAGCCTAGTTTTTGTTTTGATATTGTGTTTTTGTTTTTATATTGTGTTTTTGATTTGTCATTGTGGTTTTTGTTTTGATGTCGTGTTTTTGATTTCCAGCCTAGTTTTTGTTTTGATATTGTGTTTTGTTTTGATGTTGTGTTTTTGATTTGTCATTGTGGTTTTTGTTTTTATATTGTGTTTTGTTTTGATGTTGTGTTTTTGATTTCCAGCCTAGTTTTTGTTTTGATATTGTGTTTTTGTTTTGATGTTGTGTTTTTGATTTGTCATTGTGGTTTTTGTTTTTATATTGTGTTTTGTTTTGATGTTGTGTTTTTGATTTCCAGCCTAGTTTTTGTTTTGATGTTGTGTTTTTGATTTCCAGCCTAGTTTTTGTTTTGATGTTGTGTTTTTGATTTCCAGCCTAGTTTTTGTTTTGATGTTGTGTTTTTTGTTTTGATATTGTGTTTTGTTTTATATTGTGTTTTGATTTGTCATTGTGGTTTTGTTTTGATGTTGTGTTTTGATTTCCAGCCTTTTTGTTTTGATATGTTTTGTTTTTATTTGTGTTTTGATTTGTCATTGTGGTTTTGGTTTGGTGGTTGTCCGCCTTTTGTTCTTTTGCTTTGTGTGTTTGTTTGTTGTATGTGTTTTTTATGTTTTTTTTGTTTTTGATGTTGTGTTTTGATTTCCAGCCTGTTTTTGTTTTGATATTGTGTTTTGTTTTGATGTTGTGTTTTGATTTGTCATTGTGGTTTTGTTTTTATATTGTGTTTGGTTTGATGTTGTGTTTTTGATTTCCAGCCTAGTTTTTGTTTTGATGTTGTGTTTTTGATTTCCAGCCTAGTTTTTGTTTTGATATTGTGTTTTTGTTTTTATATTGTGTTTTTGATTTGTCATTGTGGTTTTTGTTTTGATGTTGTGTTTTTGATTTCCAGCCTAGTTTTTGTTTTGATATTGTGTTTTTGATTTCCAGTCTAGTTTTTGTTTTGATATTGTGTTTTTGATTTCCAGTCTTGTTTTTGGTTTTGAGGTTGTGTTTGTTGCTTTTTTGTTTGTTTGTTTGTTTGTTTGTTTTATTTGTTGATCTGTTTTTGATCTGGAGTTGTGGTTTTAATTTGTAGTCGTGTTTCCGGTTTTGCTGTTGTGTTTTTGATTTGCAGTCATGTCTTTGGTTTTGATGTTGGGCTTTTGATTTCCTGTTATGCTTTGGTTTGGTCATGTGTTTAATTTGTTGTTGGTGCCTGGTTAAAAAGGGAAGTTAGCAATAATAACAACGTTCATGCGTACTGATCATATAGAATCTCACACATTATGACATTTCAGTGACATAAGTGATTTCATCTCCAAACTCTGACGCAGTGCTTGCAATCCTCCTCTGATTCAACGAGATTTCCAACCTTTTCTCATCTTCTCTCCACTGACAAACATCTTAGTGAGTGAAATACAGAGTTATACACAATTATCTGCATGGCATAAACATGCTGTTTCCAATGCATCAAAAAGTATGCATGCTATACAATGTCAGATTAAAGAAAGTTTTACAGATTTCTTCACGCTTCCTTTCTTTGAATCCACAACTCTTATTTTTGCATGTAATAAAAATATTACTATCTTTCCACAACTTTCTGTATTCTAGATGTGAGCAAAGCACCACTGATGCGTTCAGTTTCTCCATAGAGATGGTTTAATTTCCCCCAACTGATATTTTAATCACATTTTTACGGGTTAAAGATTCAAAGACAATCACTAACACTCTAGGAGGAGGTGTATGATCAAAAAGCCTCTTTGCTTTACTTTGGTCAAAACCTTTCTATTCGATGATTGTTGTTTTCACTTTGTGACTAAATTTGAAATTCATTCAAGACTGATCTAATACAAATGCCAATTGAATTAATAAAACATTATGTTGCATACCCAAATGCATCCATTTAGTCATTCTTTCACCGTTACCTCCCACTTATCCTCATGCATATTTAAATATTTTGTGTATCCGTTTGAGAAATAGCAAGTTTGCCTGTTATGTTATTTCCTGAACACACGCATAAGCTATAATCTGTATTTTTTGCATGGATAAAGACATCATAGTTTAATTCCTTCTCGTTCTTTTGCTTGCATCTTTTTCTTTTTTTTTCTTTTTTTTAAAAAAGACAAGCACTTGATCGCTATGCTCTGGTTGTTTCAATATAGGTCAATATAGGTATATGTTAAAAAATTCTGGATCTCTTCTAAATATCTTGTTTTCCACAAAAAGGACTTCTCTTTGAATGCATCTGTGATGGTCTCAAAGTGCAATGACATCCATAAAACTAAAAGCAAAGTGGTGCTTGTGCAATGACAAAGTAATGGTGACTGAGTGGCTGGACCTTTACCTTCACATCATGCTAGAATAAATAAATAAAACTTGGACCTTTACCACCAAGCATCTTTAAAAAACCTTTATGGGGTGGGGAGTTGAGAGCACCATGTTTATAAATAAATATATATATATCTACAGTATATACTCAGTAAGTATTTATATTAATTTAAGGGCAACTAAGTATCAGGTCAAACGCACAAAGTGGAATAGAAAACTCAGAGACCGAGCCACTTGACTTGTGTTAGTGTGTAGCCACAGCATGAATTGAAAATTTAATTGCACCCCAGGCAGTCACTGGGTTTGTTTGGACTTTCAGCTGAGCAGGCAGGTTAGAGGTGAATCCAGTTAAGACCAAATTCTTCTTCTTCAGGAGGAATAAATAATACATCACTACTGATGGAACAGACTAGGGGTTCACAACAAACCGGACATGCTAAAAAGAAGTCTCAAACAGTGAGACCGTTCAAAGTTATGCTATCTTATAGAGGACGATTAATTTCTGTCTAACTTCAAAGGAAGTGCAAATTCCTCTTCCAAGGACAGAAGACTTTTCCTGCTATCTGGTGTCATCTGGTGTAAGATTAACTTCTTTAACTTCATTAAGAGACAGGTGCAAAAATGTACAATTTGTCATCCATCCATCCATGGCCATGGGGGAGCCTGGAGCCTATCCCAGACACAACTTGGGGGACATCATGGACGAAGTGCCAAACCATTGCAGGGCACACCCATTTACACACTACAGACAATTTGGAAATCCCAATCAGCCTACAATACATGTCTTACAACCGGAGTAAACCCCTGAAGCACAGGAAGAACATGCATACCCTCACTCACAACATGGAGGCAGGATTCGAACCCACAACCCTGGAAGTCCGAGGCAAACATACAGTATTAACCACTAAGCCACGTGCCCCCTGAGTCTGACGTGTTGATCGTTAATGAATTAAAATGTGTAATCATTCCCAAATTGCTGTAGTATAAGAGGAATAAAACACTTTCCCGCATCCTGTCCACCATGCTGTTGATTATTTTGCAATAAAACCACCTCCCAGCCATTATTATAAACCCTGGTGCACACTAAGGAGTTCAATTTCTACCGAGGATTGTAGGCCCAAACCCGTGCTCTTCATCTTGCATTACATCCTCGATGCCGGTAACTTTAATAAGGAATTATTTTTCTTATCTGCCTTGCACACTGCATTCCTGGTGTTCTTAAAGCATGGCTTCACGCTGAAAACTTGGTTCAGACATTTTTATGTTAAACAAATTTCTAGCAATTTTCCACTTCTTTCAAGGTAGATTATCAGAGTTCCAGCAGGAAGAAGGAAGGAACAATATGTACGCTCTGAATATGTCATTCCACAAGAGTTTCTGTTAAACTTGACTTAAACACACTTGAGGTTGGAGATACTCTGTGTCTGTGTGTGTGTGTGTGTGTGTGTGTGAGAGAGAGAGAGACAGATAAATTACCTGATGCTGGTAATTCTTGTATTTTGACAGAGTGTTTAGTTCTATCACTTTGCGCACTGATGTATACTTTGTCTAAAATGATTTTCACTTTGTCTTGAAGATGACTCATAGATGCAAAATATATTTAATGCTTATCCTAGTCAGAGCTGTGGTGAATACATGCTGGATGGGGTCAGGAATTGGAGAACACGGAGGAAACCTGCACAGACACTGGGCCTCACTGAATGCTTGGAGGAGCTTGACAAGATGTCAATCCTATGCGTTGGCTTTCGCAGCCAACAGATATAAATTCAATTGAACACTTATTGGAGATTTTGCATCAATGTGTTACACAGTGTTCTCTAACACCAAAGCCTAATTCAAGGAAGTACAATGTTCATCCATTAGCAACACCATGATAAGTATGTAGGCCTTTCCATTAATGCCACCAAATATATATATATATATATATATATATATATATATATATATATTTATTTATTTATTTTTTTTCCCATTAACTGATGGAATGTCAATTTGCAAATGCATTGGAAAAACCTCAATACAAAACAATGTGGGTTTCCAGCTGCTTCTGATAAAGACCACAGTCCATAAAGACCAACCAGCAATGGTTCACCAAGAATCTCAATAACATTATAAACACTTTTTTGTTTTTGGATGCATATCCTACAAATTCACCGACAATAAAACTCAGCATTCAGGAGATTGATTGAGCCATATTAATAGGACGGATGATGTTAATGAATATAACAAGAGAAATAACACTGGGTTTATAACCATAATGAAAGCATAAGAACTCATTTAGTATGGATCGAAGAAAAATATCCTAATTAAAAATTCTGCTTCTGTCAAATGGATGAAGGTCTCGATGTTCTTTTGACTGCCTCCATGCATCAGATCAATCAATTCTCTTATGACATTTTACATTTACGACGTCAAAAGGCTCACCTTCATTAATTCATCCGGATCAATTTAGAAGCTGCTTTGATATTTTGTATTGCCCAGATCGAAAGGGCACAAGTGAAAGAGCGTGCACAATAAGCGATGGCTTTGCATGCAGTGATCGGTTTACGTCGAATGAGCTGCATACAAATGTTAATCCACTAAACAATTCACAAAGCTGTAATTGTAACCAGTGCATGGAACTAGATAGCTACAAGCAGTGACGCTTCGATCTTTAAACAAAAAATGTTTTGTCGTAAATATGTTTGTATTGAAACGTTTTTGTATCGACTCCCGCTCTAATTTGTTGGTAGGTGCTGTATTTTTATTATTCTCACAAGAGGTTAGCAGTTGTGTGCGGCACTGAATGTCACAAGGAGACGTCGTTATTGCTAGGTCATTTACAATGACGTTAAATGGGAGGAAAACTGTCTGAGATCCCTAACATAAGGGCTAACCGTCAGGTTTCGCTGTTAACTTCGAAAATAAAAGTGCAAGAGCTAAATTTCTCATCCACCATTTTCCATCAGGGGTCAATGTCACATTAATGAGAAATCCATCATAGAAATAAAATAGTGGAGCAATCTAATGCTGCATTTGACTCGAGGTCGTAACTTCCAATCAGGAAAAGTGAACGAAAACGTCCTCACAACTAGAAATTCCTAACTCATCGAGTTGGGCTAGTCTTCTCAACTATGAGTTCCTTCCCAGTTTACATGGATGTCAAATCAACATGACAGAGCACAGCATCAGACGTAAACAAGGTAGCACTTCCTAACTTTACATGAGTTATGCTGTACAAGTATTTGCTTTAGATCAATCAACATACAGATATATTTGCTTGGTAAATCTAGAACATTGACTATGCAGTAATGTTAATTGAATTAGTTAATATTCATAAGCAAGTTGTTCTCTATTGGCACCCTGTCCAGGGTGTACCCGCCTTGTGCCCAATGCTCCCTGGGAAAGGCTCCAGGTTCCCCGTGACCCTGAAAAGGAGTAAGCGGTATAGAAAATGGATGGATGGATGGAAGTTGTTCTCAACCTTCAGCCTTCAACTATTTTTTTTTTTTTTTTTTTTTTTTTTTTTTTTTTTTTTTTTTTTTTTTTTTCTTTTTTATTTTTTTTTTTTTTTCGATTTTTTACGCTTACCATCCGAGCAGAGTCCCTCAGCTGGGGCACAATGTGGGGGGAAACTCTGGATGGGGTGCCAACACATCACAGGGCACAATCACACACACTTTCATACATTTTAGCCAATCATGGGGAGAACATCCAAACTCGGCACACACATGGCCCCGGTGGGAATTGAACCCCGGACCCTGGAGGTGTGAGCCGAACGTGCTAACTACTAAGCTACCATGCGCCAATATTATTATTATTATTATTATTATTATTATTATTATTATTATTATTATTATTATTATTATTATATTTTGTTAAAACAAAAATATAAGAACATGAAAAATTAGTTAAGCTTTTTAAGATCACTTGTCATTTTGTTATCCTCTAAACTGTATTTTTTAAAATCACCGGTTCCTTCTACTTCAGACTATCACACTGCTGATCTTTGCGGTTTAACTCATCCTGTTAAAGACCCACAGGCAAAGCACACCCCGAAATGTTTGTTTGAAAGATAAGTTGTTTTTTAAATGTAAATCCATTGGAGGGATTTAAGAAGAGGAGTCATGCTGTACTGAAATAGAGAATGAGAGCAAATCAAACATGTAAATGCTACCCACTCATCTGCGTTCTAATGACGCAGGCTTTAGGAAAACATGGTATAATTTGTATGGCTCCTAGACATAATGTGCTTTCCTATATGTGCGCGGAAATGGGGAGTTTTGGGACCAAAAAGGATTTTCAAAACACAGCTGATGCCTGGTTTCAAGCCTGAGTGCTTCACATGCAAAAATAAATAAATAAAAAAAAGAGAGAGAGAGAGAAAGAGAGAGAAGAGCGTCCTAGAAAGCACACACAAGATAAAAGCGTAGGACACAAGAGTCAGAAAAAAGGGGGCGAAAAGGGCGTTTTGGTCTGGGGAGAGATGAAATAAAATAAAATAAATTTAAAAAATCAAATAGCCCAAAGCTGAGCATGTGTCATCTATGGAGTCTCAGCTGGGACTAAGAACACAACCAGTGATGCCACAGGAAAAAGCAATAAGTACACTGAGACAAGTTATTTATGAACATTCTAATGAGCAAACAACCATCAACAGTTATCGTGAAGCTGGGTGTAGAGTACTGATCGACAATCCATTACAGTGCCTTGCAGAAGTGCACTCCCATTGTTACAACCTGGAAGTGAAATGGACTTCATTGGGATTTTGTCTAATGAGTCTACACAAAATTGTCCCTAATTCTGCAGTGGATGTGGAGGGATCAATATCATTTGTAAAATGAATGAATGAATAAATAAATAAATAAATACAAACATAAATATATAATAATAAAGTTAGTCTCTTCTCAATCTTGTTTTGGTATTGATTCTATTCTATTCTATTGATTCTGGTATTGTATCTATTTTAACGTGATTTATAACAACAACAACAACAACAACAACAACAACAACAATAATAATAATAATAATAATAATAATAATAATAATAATAATAATACTACTACTACTAATAATAATAATAATAATAATAATAATTATTATTATTAACATTATTATTATTATTATTTTATAAATGGTTCATTTATTTTCATGTTTTTATCAAGATTCATTTATTTTCACGTATGATTCTTTTTTAACTCGGATTCATTTATTTGAAACATTTTACACATGATTTATTTATTTTTGCGTTATTGTGTTATTCCTTTATTTTCATGATTTTGTGATTTTTTTTTTTCACATGCAGGACAAATGGTTTCATTTCTGACTTTATTATTCAGTTCATGTCACGTATACTTCAGAAATGCACTTGAACATGTTTTTCACATGTGGATAAAGATATGGTCATGTCACAAATGTTATTTTTCCATAAGGATATGCAAACATACATCCATTTTCTATACTGCTTATCCTACAGGGTCATGGGGAACCTGGAGCCTATCCCAGGGAGCATGGGGAAGAAGGCAGGGTACACCCTGGATGGGGTACCAATCCATCGCAGGGTATAATCACATACACATTCACACACCCATTCATACTCTGCGGGAGGAAACCGGAGTACCCGGAGAAAACCCCAGCAGTACCGGGAGAAAATGTAAACTCCGCACACACAGAGGCATGGCAGAAATCAAACCCCACCACTGGACGTGTGAGGCGAACATGCTAACCACTAAGCCACCATTTCATTTGTGAATATCGCTTTACAAACAAAGATTTTGGACTTTTATTTTTTCTTCATTTTATTTTGTTTTCCATGAGGAATGTCAACTTCAGTTTAAAAAAAACCGGAGCTGTAATTCAGCATTATTAGCAGGATCCACAGTTAGATTTCTGTTTCTGAACTGTTAATAACACAAAACACAACTTATCAACCAAATGGGGGAAAATGATCAGTGCTGGAGTTTTGTAAACACGCCTGTGTTGAACTCCATTATCACCAAAGGAGGTAAATTAGAAATGTCACACAATTTTGCACTGGCTTTAAAACACAAGCAACACTTCTGCTTTCACAATATGAGATTATACACCATAAAATGATCATTAACCTAAAAGATGATGGAAGTTTAATACAGGTTTTAGTGTTTTAGTGAAAATTTGGTTCTCAATTTGTTTTTTGACAAAATAAATGAGGCTTAAGTAATAGAGTCTGGTACAGCCCAGCAATCTGAGAGGTACTGGTTTATAATGGTAAATGTTTTTACGCTTAAATCAAGAGCAATCACATGTCATTAGGACAATCATTTCAGAAAGGACCTTGACTTTTACAATGACTACATGTATTCATAATACACATGTAAAAAAAAATAAGTAAACCCTATGGTTTTTATTTATTTACATATTTGGACAAGCGGGGTCACGGGGAGCACAGGCTCCCTGGGGCCTTGGGGCACAATGTGGGGTGGAACTCTGGATGGGGTGCCAACACATCACAGGGGACAATCACACACACTTTCATACATTTTAGCCAATCTGGAAATGGCAATCAACCTACAATGTATGTCTTTGGACTGGGGGAGGAGATCGGAGTAGCTGGAGGAAAACCCACAAAGCACAGGGTGAACGTGAAAGCTCCACACACACCGGGTGGAGGCGGGAATCAAACAATCAATCGTGTTATTATTATTATCATTATTATTATTATTATTCCATCCATCTTCTACCGCTTACTCCTTCTTCAGGGTCGCGGGGAACCTGGAGCCTATTCCAGGGACCATCGGGGACAAGGCGGGGTACACCCTGGACAGGGTGCCAGTCCATCGCAGGGCACAATCACATACACACTCACACACCCATTCATACACTACGGACATTTTAGACACGCCAATCAGCCTACCATGCATGTCTTGGGACTGGGGTAGGAAACCAGAGTACCCGGAGGAAACCCCCGCAGCACGGGGAGAACATCCAAACTCGGCACACACATGGCCCCGGTGGGAATTGAACCCCGGACCCTGGAGGTGTGAGTCGAACGTAATTATTATCATTATTATTATTATTATTATTATTATTATTATTATTATTATTATTATTATTATTATTATTATTATTATTATTATTGCTGGGTACAGCCCAGCAATCTGAGAGGTACTGGTTTATAATGATAAATGTTTTTACGCTTAAATCAAGAGCAATCACATGTCATTAGGACAATCATTTCAGAAAGGACCTTGACTTTTACAATGACTACATGTATTCATAATACACATGTAAAAAAAAAAAATAAGTACCCCCTATGGTTTTTATTTATTTACATATTTCGACAAGCAATTAAAAAAATCTTCAAATGACTTGAAATACATCATTCCACTGTAAGGAAAGTCCTCGACAAGAGGCACAGATTTAAAATGACGGCCAATTTGTCCAGGATTGGCCATCCCAGCAAATTTAGCCCAAAAGCAGACCGTCTGATGCAAAAAGAAGTCTCCAATAACCCCAAAATGTCGGAAAGAGATTGCACAAATTAGGAGAAAACCCTTTTGCAAGACTACAGTTTGCCAATGAGCATCTAGGCAAAGACCAGGCCTTCAGGAATAATGTGCTCTGGACAGACGAATCAAAGAGAGAGTTGTTTGGTCACAGTAACAGCAGACATGTTTAGCGCAAACCAAAGACAGCTTTTCAGGAGAAACACCTCATACCAACTGTGAAGCACGGTGGTGGAAATGTTATGGTTTGGGGTTGTTTTGCTGGCTCAAGGTCTTGCATTCATCGATTCAACTACAAATTCTGCATCATATCAAAGCGTGATTGAAAATAATGTGAGACAATCTGTCTGAAAGTTGAAGTTGAGCCGAAAGTGAACCTTTCAACATGATAATGTTCCTAAGCAGACTAGCAAATCCACCAAGGAATGACTCACAGAGAAGAAATGGAGGGTTATGGAATGGCCTAGTTGAAGCCCGGATTTGAATACCATTAAAATGCAGTACATGCAAGAAATCTTCAAGCATCTTGCAACTGAAAGAATATTGCATGGAAGAGTGGTTAAAAATTCCAGCAAGCCTGGTGGACAATTATGCAAAACAAGAAGTTATTTCTGCTAAAGAGGGCAATGCTAGCTTGAGGCCAAGGGTGTAGTTACTTTTTCCACAGAAGAACATCACATCTATTGATATTTCTATTGGATTAATGATTGAAAAAGCATATTTTTTTTAAATTGTGGTATTGTTCCAGTATATCAATTTCATCAATAGGCACTGCTTCAAAGAGGATCAAACGTTTGCTTGTCTAAATATGCCAAAAAAAACAACAATTTCCATGGGGTGTACTTGTTTTTTTTTTCACATGACCGTATCTGTATACCACGTCATGACTCCTCAGTCGCTACTCTTCTCACTGGTACTTTTCAAAGAGATGGGAATTTAAAAAGCCATCACAAGACCAGTTGTGTTTCACAGGGTAATTACTCTGGACACAGGGCACTGGATGGCTTGCAGAACCTAAATGTAGCTTTTTAACAGCTGTGACATCGCTGTCCTCCATGTCTGGCGCATTGGCATCAGCGCTCAGTATCTATGGCAACAATCCAGTTTCATTCAGCAGTCAGATGTACTCTGCTCCAGCTCCTTCTAAATACTTTATATGACTACTGCAGGCCTTTTACAGTTACCTCAATACAGGTATGCTGTCTGTAATGTGACGAATAAAACTAGTGTTTAGATCTTTAAATTTTATATATATATATATATATATATATATATATATATATATATATATATATATATATATATATATATAAAATCAAAGGTGCAAAAGTGTATTTTAAATAATTTGTCAAATGTGTATGAAAGGAGTAACACTTTATAATATTATTATATATAATGATAATATATAATAGACAAATGAATATATAACAATAATATAATATAATATGACAATTAACAAACATTTATGACAGTTCATGTATTAAATGTATCAGATATTTATGAGATGTGCCAAAGTTGGTCTGTGTGTATACACTATTATGGACTCATTATACCACACGGGGTTATAATATGCATAATTTATTAATATTTGTTAATATGGTGAAAGTTTTCTGTGAGCAGCTGTTTAGTTTGCATTTATGGAAGGAGGCTCCAGTGTCAGAGCTTTGTAACGGTCAGAGGTGAAGCTGTAACATTCACAAACATTAAATTTCATTACATGTAAACATAAACTCATCTTCGGTTCATCTAACCTTGTCTTTGCCAGCCTCCTTGGCTGTTTCTGTTAGTTTTCCCCCCACATGCATTGGGGAGAGATTAGGCGGCTTGTGGTCATGCTGTGAAGTGCATTTTCATGCTGGGCTAATTCTCAATAAATTCACATTGCGCATTAATCTCCAGTGCTGCCAGTACTAAGAAATTGCCTCTCAAGGGCTCAAATAGAGCACTTTTACAGAACAGAACAAAATCCCCAGAAATCTGGGCTTTACAGATTCACAGTTTACTGGATGACAATTCGCTGCTGGTGAATTCCTGGGGCCAATCGTTGGTACAAATATGAATTCGTGAGCGTTCATATTGCACGTTAACATCTGAAAAATATCAAACATGCTTGCTATTTACTTAGTATATAAAAATATATTATTTATTCAGTGTTTAATAATTTGGGTTTAAAATGTTAGAATAAGTGTACATTGGATGAAATTAAATCAGGGCTTAGTATGATATCAGGCACTTTGACAGACGTTCTACAACATTGAGATCTTTATAAACCTTAGATAAAAGGATAATAATAGCACTGTTGTTGTTTTTTTTTATATACCTAGTGTAGATTCCTCCTTTTACATAGTCTGTATATTTTCTAGTTTTCTGGGGGGGTTTTGTTTTGTTTTGTTTTGTTTTTTATGACACTATATATTCACTAGTCAGGTTGTTTCATGTCACCCTAACTGAAGGTTGCAAGGACAAATTTGGATTAGATGGGCTTGGGCAAAAACCCTGGATTCACTCAACCCTGAAAGATCCACCCCAGAGTCGTCCAGGCACCAACGCATGCAAGGTGAGGCTATAGAGAGAGCATGCAACTGCCCAATCCTTTTAATATAAGTCATTACTAGCATGAAGACAGTTTTCAGAGACAACATCGTGCATTATTTCAAGATAACATCATGCATAGGCTCATAATTATGGACCGTAAAGGATGCCGGCCAAAAATCTTTACATTCACATGGATAAAAAAAATCTTAATGGTTTTTATTGTAGTCCAATTATATTAACACCCTTTACATATTGTCCAATGGGAATATATTTTCTAATAAACTTAGTTGGATATATTTTCCAAACTTCTAAACAAATTAGTTATTTAAATCACAGCAACCCTGAACAGGATAAAGTGTTTACTGATGAATAAAATGAATGCATTAATGCAGGAAATATGTCATGCAATGATGCATAAGCATCCTGCTGTGTCTAATACGCTCACATATTAAATCAATATAGCTTTACTTTCAGCTTCAATATCTTTTTTTTTTTTTACACTGCACTGTAGAAGCCAGACAGATGACATGGACATGTTGTCTATTCTGTAGACTGTACTTTTAGTCTGGAGACACTCCGTGTATACTCAATAATGGCTTGTGTTAGTGTAATGGTCTTCTGTATTTGTGCAGCGGCTAACACGTGTAGATTTATTTCTTTAGAATATACCTACTCAGCCTGAAGAAAGGCTACAGTACTTTTCCAAGTCAATATGACATCATAATTGCTCATTTATAAGCACAATCTTTACGAGCCAACATGGATATAAAATTACAAATGGTTATTTTTGCCACTTTATCAAAAATAATCGGGCGTGCTGGATCAAGTGCTATTTTATAAGCAACTGAATAATGTGGGTGGAGGCCATATTGTTAATTGTTATTACACTGGCAATATACAGGGCTCCTATCAGATGTACTGTATGTGTCAATGGTTGCCATATTCTCATTCATATATCATTATTTTCTTTTCTATTTTTAATTCTTTTTAAATGGCCTCTTCTTTTTATGTTACATCATGTTACTTTTGACTGCAAAAAAACAAAAAAAATAACCAAACCCAAAACATGAAGTTTCATTTCCATTTTATTTCCTAGCCGTGATTTGTTCAGGCTTAAAGGAAATTGCGTGTGATTAAAGGCGATGATCTGGATGCTATTGAAAAACACACCATATCACAACTCTTCTGAAGAAAAAAAAGAGGTGTGAACTACACCCAGGTAATGAATGGCACCCAGAAAATCAACTTAAGCAGATGCTTAACTCATTTCTGTATAGACATAACTGTTTCAATATGAACTGTTGAACTCAATTTTCCAGCTCTGATTTTGACCATTTATGTATAATATAATGGAGATTATTTAAAAAACGTCCATGAAAAACTAGCCTTATTAATCGGACCCACCGAAAAGTGGAACAGCCTCTTTGGAGTTTCACTTCATTAGTCACCATCTTCACATGTGTTGAAGTGATCAGGGCACACAAATCTCCACATTAGTCATGGAGAGGTTGAGAAGAAAAATGAGACCTGGTCCTACAGAGAACCCTGCCCCAGAGGTGGGCTCATCAAGTTCATAATATAATTACAAGGTGATTGCCTTGACTCTACCCACAAAAGATTGCTCATCACTTTCTCTTTGTTTCAGGGGGCCACTTTGTCACTTTCACTGATAGCTGGCAGTCCCAGAGAGGAGCAGGAAAGGCCTGAGCGTGTGAAGCGGTGCGTAAATGATGGATAAAGATGGCTGCAACATTGCCTGAGGTGCAAACATATGGGCAGGAGTTACCTTTTTGGGGATGGCCTGACAGTTGTTTCTGTGGTGTGTTTCACGATTATGAAGGTTAACATACGGGAAAGGGGGGCACCCTACATCATCATCAAAGGACAATTAGAAGAGGCAAGCTCCTTCACTCTTGCTGGCAAAGCTACTGTAAGTGGATTTTTTTTTTCACTTCACAGACACATTGGGGCAATTAGGGGAGTTGGAAAGTTAGAGTATTTTGCAGCAGCAAGGACAGACTTTGTCTAAGATGAATAAGTTATGACCAGCACTATTGCTTTGCTTTCCATGTGCTGCTGTTCCATGAGTTCTATTTACAGCATCTTAAAGATATTAGGATGTTATAAGGTCAAAGGGCTACTAAAAGCCTACTAGGCTGCTGAAAATATCAACCAAAAAGCAAACAAGTAACCCAAGACAAGTTTGGGTGTAAGTTAATGTGAGTAATACTCCACCATTGCCTTTATGGTGCATCCTAGAATGACCAGCTGTGCTGATGGAATGGTTTGTTTCTGCCAGCCTGATGAGCCATTGTAAAATGCTGTATATGTATTTTTTATGATATTGGCCCACATCAACCATTGACTGGTGCCAGGATCCACTCTATCTCTCCATTCCAATGTCCCCAGAGACCTGAGAGTAGAAGATGAGAGTCTGACATCAGGCCTTGGGCCAGATGATGTCTAGTCTCATGATTAAATAGCGAGGCTCTGTGACCTTGGCAATGACGATCCAGCTATTTGCACTCCTCCATACTCAAAAATGAAGATTTTTCACATTTGCTGCTGGGGTCTCTGCCTCTTATCACTGCTGTTTGAACTGAACTCCTGGACAGACTGTGCGAATGTGTTTTTAGCTCTGGCCCATAGACATAATTCGTCACTAGATTTAATGGAGATTCTCACCTGGGTTTCATTATGGTATCAACTTCATCATAACTGTTTCTCCTAAGATGTGTTCAGAGAAATACAATGAAAAAAAGATTAACAGGATTTGAGTACAATAATTAAATTTAATTAAAACTAGACATGGCACAGATCTAATACCCAGGATTGGTATTGAGCCAATAAAAAACAAAAATCCAGCAAAAATGGTGGCTTGGATATTGAATAAGACAAGAATGAATTCAGTATGAACTTGTAACAAATATAGCCTGACAAAGTAAATGTGTGGGAGTTGCTATCATGCCAGTGGCATGGAAAAACTTTAACATTATACTTTATACATTAAAGGACACTATTTTAGGGAAATATTTTTTTGCAACTGGAAATGTACGTACAGTCCCCACGGTAACTACTGGAACAGCAAGGCCAATTCATTTGTTTTTGCTGTAGACGGAAGACATTTGGGTTTGAGATCAAAAGATGAATATGACAAGGAAGTTTCGAATTTCAGTTTTTATTTCCAAAAATTATATTATAATATATGAAGATACATTAAACGACACAACATTTTGTATCAGACCACCCAATTTGTAGGCAAGCAAAAATACTGGAACATGTGACTAACAAGTGTTGCTTGTTACCCAGGTGTGTCATGTTATATTGATTGTTTAAACAAGAAATAGCTTTGAACAAAATACTCTTGGCTTTAGCCTTCAGTTTCACCTGAATTTGTTGGTAAAAATGATAACCCAAAAAGAAGACCAGAGAGCTGTCTATGAGAGAAAAGGAAGCCATTTTGAAGCTGATAAAAGAGGCAAAAATCAATCAGAGGCATTGGGTATAGCCAATACGACAATTTGGAATGTTCTGAAAAAGAAAGGAACCACCGGTGTACTGAGCAACAGACACCGAAATGGTTGGCCAAGGAAAACAACAACAGCTGACAACAGAAAAACTGTGTGAGCTGTGAAGAAAAACACAAAAACAACAGTCAGTGACATCACCAATAACCTCCACAGGTAAAGGTCTCACAATCCACCGTTCAAAGAAGGCTTCGAGAGCAGAAATACAGGATTCAAACCACTCATCAACAGTAAGAATCAAAATACTAGATTGTACTTCACAAAGAAATACAGAGCCATGATGAGCTGGGGGGGGCAGGGGGGATTTTATTTTTATTTTTATTTATTTATTTTATTATTATTATTATTATTATTATTATTATTATTATTATTATTATTATTATTTATTTATTTTTTTCTTCTCAATGAAATATTTGGGAAAGGGAAGGGAGGGGAGAAAAGGTAAATGAATATGATTTCACATGAAAATGAATTACATGTAAATTAATCACATGCATGAATATGAATCACATGAAAATTAATCATATGTAAATTAATCACATGAATATGATTTCATATGAAAATGAATTACATGTAAATGAATCACATGCAGGAATATGAATCACATGAAAATTAATCATATGTAAATTAATCACATGTAAATGAATCATATGAAAATGCAAACAAAGGCAAAAAAAAAGAGAAAGAAATACAGAGATGAGCCAAAAACCTTCTGGAACCAAGATACAGTAAACCTCAACAAAAATGATGGAAAGCCCAAAGTGTGGAGCTGTGAAACATGTGAAATGTGAAACATGGTGGAGGTAGTGTCATGGCTTGGGCTTTTGCATGGCTGCTTCTGGAACATTCTCACTAAACGTTATTGATGATGAAACAGAATGAATGAATTCAGAAGTTTACAGGAAAGTTTTGTCTCATAATTTACAGAGAAGTGCATCCAAATTAATCTGGAGGAACTTCAACTTCAAATGTCCGTGAAACTTGTTCAGTATGTGTCTCAGTTGTTAGAAATTTGTGGGTTTTCTTTGGGTGGACGTTTCTTGTTTTTTTCTTTTCCTCTTTTTTGTAGAGTACATTTTGTACATACCACTACTACCTCGAAGGATATCACTCTCTTTTCCCAGAGATCTCTTTTTACACTCTATTCCAATATCTCTCAGCACTAAGAGGATAACCAACTACAGTATCACCAATCTGGCCAGGCTCAAGTTGTACACGTGATTCAACCAATAGTAAAGTGCTTTGCACTTGAAAATGGAAACTCGCTGTTTCGATTCACAGCATATTGAACCATGTAATGACTGTCTGTAGTCAGAAATCATTATGAAGACCATTTCAGCTGCACTCATCATTCAAACTGTGCGTTCAAATCCAATCCTGTCGGTGGTTCTGTAGTCACCCCCCTATTCATATTCATTTCACATTACATCAGCTGCCATGCCAAGCTCTTCTGCTTTTATGGCTGTGGCTGGAGGTGAACTTAGTCAT
Organism: Ameiurus melas; assembly: GCA_012411365.1. Classification (NCBI taxonomy): domain Eukaryota; kingdom Metazoa; phylum Chordata; class Actinopteri; order Siluriformes; family Ictaluridae; genus Ameiurus; species Ameiurus melas. The sequence goes on from CM022775.1 coordinate 15,484,534, forward strand.
ATCATCAGTCCTGTAGATTTTATTCTCAAATCATGCAGCATTGCATCGATGTGTTAAATGTAATGAAGGACGATAAGGAAGATATTTGAGATAACTCAAGACACAATGTATTAATTATCTGCACGGCAAAGTACATTGTGTAATATTTCAAATGAATAAATGAATACTTTCAATGTAATATTGTTAAATGTGAAAGCTAATAAAGGCAAAAAAACACGTGAGAGTGCAGCTGAAGTACTGATATCTGTAGCCAGATGAACACACATGCACATTCTGGATAAATATCCTGGACTGTTTCAGTATAAGTTAAATGGGTTAGGAATGTTTTGTGTACAAAATACATATTCTTTGGGATTACACAACTCTGTTAGATTTAATCCGAACTCTTTTTAGTATTCCAAGTGCACATACATGGCCCTAGGATAAAAAGCTCAAAGCAAACGGTAAGTATAAAATTGGCATATTTTTTTCACAGCTGGAAAGACGATTCGCTAAAAAAAAAAAAAAGAAATGAAAAGAAATGAAAAACAGGAAGATATTCAAAGACAAGAGAGACCAATAAGATAAATGAACAATATATGTTTGGTGGCCTGGGAAAACACTTCACATAGTGAAATTCTGACATTTTCACACACACACACGTATATATATATATATATATATAGTTATGAAACCTACGGACTCTCCTGAACTATGCTTCTCTCTTGCATGTATCTCGACCACAAATATAGTTCTAGCATTTGAACCTCCTGCGATGGACTGGCACCCTGTCCAGGGTGTACCCCGCCTTGTGCCCGATGCTTCCTGGGATAGGCTCCAGGTTCCCCGTGACCCTGAAGCAGGAATAAGCGGTTGAAGATGGATGGATGGATGGATAGCATTTGAACCTCCCGTTACCCCCGAAAGGTGAATTTCAAGATTTCACCCCAGCTGTGGTGCAGAAGAATCATTTTGACAGTTGGTATCAAGCTGAATTGATTACACGTACATTTTTTACATTTATGGCATTAGGCAGACGCCCTTATCCAGAGCAACTTACATTTATCTCATTTATTCAACTGAGCAATTAAAGGTTAAGGGACTTGCTCAAGGGCCCAGGAGTGGTCGCTTTAACTCCTGACCAGTAACCCAGAGCCTTTAACCACTGATTAGATTATGTGTATATCACATTGTAATATTCACTATCTTCAGTCTTTAGATATCCTTAGTCAGACTGACTTATTTAACCACTATATTTGTTCAACTCTCTTGCTGGCCAACATGATCTCTTCACGAAGACAGCCAAGGCAAGATTAAAGAGTAAAAATAAATACAAACGTTTCCTTTTCATTCTGGTGAAATAAATGTATGTAGAAACGTCAAAGTGTTTTTTGGAACAATTCTTGCCAAAGCCCAATATATTTTTGCGGGTGTTTTTTTGCCAGAATTCAGTCCCACAGAGATACAGCACGATAATTAAAGAAATGTCGAAAGAGCTTTGATCAGGATCAGTGAGTCAGTCGATTGTCCACACATTAGAGACAGATAAATGAAAGCATGCTGTCCCTTAGAGAGGAACTGAGAGTGTTACCAGGGAAACACAACATCTGGCACACTTGGTGACCTGAGCAGAGTGTACCATGACACCATCACACACATACAGTGCCCTCCACTAATATTGGCACCCTTGGTAAATATGAAAAAAGAAGGCTGTGAAAATGGTCTTTATTGTTTAACGTTTTGAAATTTTGTTAAAAAAAAATCATGGATATCAAAGAATCGCAAACAAAACACAGGTTTATCAGAAAACTTCTTTGTTAAATATAGGTGTGTAACAATTATTGGCATCCTTTTACTCAATAGTTTGTGCTACCAGCTCTGAGTCTTCTCCCATAATGCCTGATGAGGCTGGAGAATAACATAGCAGATGTTTGCATATAGTCAAGAAGACATAAAACACAATAATAACTGAATTTACACAAATTAACCAGTTCAAAAGTTTACACACACTTGATTTTTTATACTGTGTGTCGTTACCTGGATGATCAACAACTGTGTTTATGTTCTGTGAGAGCTGTTCATGAGTCCCTCGTTTGCCCTGAGCAGGTAAACTGCCCACTGTTCTTCAGAAAAATCCTCCAGGTCCTACACATTCTTTACTTTTCCAGCATCTTCTGCATATTTGACCCCTTTCCAGCAGAGGCTATATGATGTTCAGATCCATCTTTTCACACTGAGGACGACTGAGGGACTCGTACATGACTATTACATAAGGTACGAACATTCACTGATGCTCAAGATGGCAAGGCAATACATTAAGAGCCAGAGGGTGTTAACTTTTAAACAGTAAATTGTTATTATTTTGTATAGATCTTATTTTTTTCCATTTAGTACTGCCCTTCAGAAGCTATATAATATCGTTACAATTTTTTTTTTTACTTTGTTGCTTTGATTATTTCAGATTTTGACTATCTGAGAAAGATAGAGAGAGAATGAGTTAAAGGGCGAGTCAGCTCCAGGCAAAGCAGAACCTACAAGTAAATCTTAACAAACACAGAATATTGTCTTTTTACTAGGGTAAAATCAATACCTGAAGGTATCTACAGACATGACTTGGCAGCAAACCCATCAGAGACAGCTTTTTTCAGGGATTCTTTAAAAAGTTGTTAACTTTTTAGAGAATGCAACATTCTTATTGAAAGTTGCCAGGTCAAATGTCGCACAAGCTTGCCACATGTAATTCAGCAATAAGTATGAATACAACTAGTTTTAAGTTTTCTGAATAGCAGATGATTCGAGCATTCCTCTAGACTACAGGTTCCTAACTCTCGTCCTTAAACTTCAGATATGGTGTGGAGGTGTTTTTGATACAGTAAAAAAAAATTGCCTGTATACATGCCTTAGGTTTCCATGTTCAAATGATTAAAACATTCTACTATGGAAGTTTAATAGTTGAAATGACGTATATCAAAATAAAAGCTGTGCATAAGAATGTAACAAAATCACACATGGTCAGCTTCCCCTGACGTGATTCACACCCTTGCTGAAAAACAACAACAATAGAAACCCTCGTAGAATTTCTAATGGTTTTAATGGTTATAATAGGAATTGTAAAGGTTTTAATGGAAACCGTACTGGTCCCTGAGGGTCTCCCCTGTGGGTCTTTTTGCTTTCTATTGGTGGCGTGTTATGTCTAGTGTATACCATTATGGACCAATATTGGTAATGGTAATGCTTTAAATGGTTAACTGATGGTTTCTAATGGTATTTGTAGTGGAAACCATTAGCAAGATGATTTCTATTGTTTGGGGTTTTTTTCAGCAGGAAAGCTGGGGTGTATCTGAAGCATGGGGTTTTATCCTTTTGGCTCTTAGCTAGCCCTGCTGTCAGTCATGTAGCTCTCTTTCTGTCCATCAATTTGTGTAACTTACCAGGAAGCCAACATTCTCCCATACACCAGATCTAAAGGAACTGTGGGAATTTTTCAGTTCTTGCTTACCGAGGCCATTTACCCAAGTTAAAATACTAGTACGCTAGAATATTGGATCATAAAAAGCAGCATGATTAGGAGAAGTTTCTTTTTTTTCTCCTGTAGTAAAGAGGAAAATACTTTTTCAAAGTAGAGAGGAGAGCTCGCATAAAATAAGTGGTATTTTATGACAAATAGCTTACTTAATTATTTAGCCGGTTCAATGTATTTTTCGATATGTCAATGGATCAAATCGAGAGTTTTGTGTCTTATCGATATTCTGTATGGTTTTGGATCTAGTGCTCAGGTGTGTTAGAGCAGGAGTTTTAAATGTGCAGGACTGAGTTAGTCCAGGACCATGGAAAATATGAGGTGTATTTCCAACAAGCAAGCAGGATTACACTGATTAGCAGTAATGAAATAGATGCAGAGTGACACAAAGGTGCAGTGGGTAGCATTGCCTGCTCCAGGGTCCTTACATCTCCAGGATCCAGCTCATCTCCTCAGCTCTGGATACTGTCTGCGTGGGTTTTCCATTTTCCTCTCATCTCTATACAGACTACTGTAAATTGCCCAGAGGTGCGAATGAGTGTGTGAATGTGTGTGCATGGTGAACTGTTATAGATTCTCAGCCTCACATTCCCGGGGTTAGTCTCCTGATCCACTGTGACCCTGTCTAGTATAAAATGCACACTAAAAGTGAATGATTAAATAAACAGATGTGAAATATCGAAGAGTTTGGGAATATTGGAAGCACCACACTTAGCGGATGTTCACCTGGATTTTTTACTTCGTCGCAAATAAACAAATCACAGATATGACGCAAAACAATTTTTGTATAATAGTTGAAACATTAATGTTGGTTCCGAGTCCACCTTTGTCGAGTTCGAGTCAAGACCAAGACCATAAAGTACGAGTCCTCAATGGCCGAGTCGAGTACAGAAAGTAATTAAATTGAAAAAAGATTTGAAATTGCAATTGTAAACTCAACACTGAGCTGGTAAATTAATCTTTTAAACCTTCACAAACCAATCGCAACGTAAATGTAACACAAAACACCACTATTACAGGTTACCGTTGCCATTTAATAGACATTTAACTTCAAAAAATCATTCACGGTAATCTGGGAAGCGCTTTTAAACTATTTTAAAATATAGTATGCCATGCTCTCCTGTGCCATCTTCACACAGTTATCGCCAATAACGAAAACGGTGACAAGTCCGAGTTCGTTCATAACGAGTACCCCTACCTTATGAAACATACCTCAAACTAATTCAATTTAATTATTTTTAATTTATAGCATATTTTTCCAAATCAAGTAGAAGAAAAAATGATGGAATCACCTTGTAATTTGCATTTCTAAAATAAATACTAGCACTAAAAAGTCTAAAAATGCAAAATAGCCTGCAGTTAAAAAAAGAGTGCTTACAGACCTTAATGAGCTGTTGGACTTAATTGAAAGGAAACATGGCACCAAGAAGAGAGTTGTCAGCTGAAACAATTGAAATGATTATAAAACTCCTTCAAGAAGGAAATCTGAGAGTGTGGGTTTGGAGCTGTTGGATGTTGGTTTTTTTCCCAGTCAACTGTGTCTAAAATTTGGTGCAAGTATAATTAAAATGGGAAGGTTAGAAAAGCTAAACATACTACTAGACCAAGGAAGACGTTAAAGCTTCAGAATAAAAAACCTCAAAGCGATACGCCTTGAAAATAGAAAATGCACAACAAAACAAATGAAAAACAAATGGATGGAAACAGGAGTCAGTATTAGTGACCGAACTGTAAGAGATCGGCTGAATGAAATGGGATTTATGTATAGAAAGCCAAACGCAAACACCTAAACAGAAGAAAACAAGGTTACAGTGGGCTAAAGAGAAACAATCATGGAGTGTGGATGATTGGATAAAAGAGATATTCAGTGATGAATCACGAATCTGCATTGGTCAAGGAGATGATGCTGGAAATTTTGTCTGGTGCGGTTCTAATGAAACATAGAAAGATAACTGCCTGAAGATAACAAAAAAAAATTATGATATGGAGCTGCATGTCAGGTAAAGGACCAGGCGAGACCTCAACAGTCAATGGCAGTGTTGGGTAAGTTCCTCAGGAAAAGTAATCCACTGGTCTCGCCTCCGTTCACTAAAGATATAAAGTTACAACACCACCATCTTCTTTTACTGACGTTCAGTTATGTAGTGACAAACCGCTCTAAGTGGAGAACTTTTCTCATTCCATCGATAGAATATAGCTTTGGTGATGATGAAGTCACTGGCACCCTGTCCAGGGTGTACCCCGCCTTGTGCCCGATGGTTTCCTGGGATAGGCTCCAGGTTCCCCGTGACCCTGAAGAAGGAGTAAGCGGTTGAAGATGGATGGATGGATGGATGGATGATGATGAAGTCATTGTTCAGGATGATAATGCATCTTGCTACAAGAGTGTTCAAGCTTTTCTTCAGGAAAGGCAGATCACCTCAATGGACCTGGCCAGCAAACAGTCTGGATCTCGATCCCACTGAAAATTTATAGTGGAATTGAAAGACATTGCTCCATGACAATTGGTCCTGTAAAGTTGATCCATTCGAGAAAGTTAGAACCAGCTTGATGGAAAATATTGATTTTCCTTAGTACAGTCCATGCTTCAAATAATAAGGAACTAATTGTGATTTTTTTTGCCTCATCATTGAGTGATTCCATCATTTTTTCCTCTACTTGATCTAGAAAAAAATATGCCATTAATTAAAAATAAGTTCATTTAACTTGTTGGAGGGATGTTTCACAAAGCCAGAATGGTCAGCTATTAAACAAAAAGTGTTTTATGCCATTTCTGGAATTTGTTTATTTGCTACAATGTAAAAAAGAAGGGCGAGCAACCTCAAAGTGTAGTGATTCCATAATTTTTGCCAGGGTTGTAGAAAGTATCTGAAAGGAATAGGTAAAAATGGCTCTTGAGCATTATAGCATTTATTTATTTCGCTATTTATTTTCTTTTTATTTATTTAGCTTTTTCATTAAAGCCCCTATCTTAGCCGTCCAACGTCAGAAAAAAATGAAACCAAAAAAAAAAAACAACAAAAACAACAAAAAAACACCAGCAGAAAACCAGTAAAACATTATGTGCAATCAAATACCTCTAGGTTCATAGCCTAATTCAAATAGACAAGTATAACTTGAGCTTTCAGTTTCAAGGTCCTCTAAAGTTTATTGATCAATTGTTCTGGTATTACAGGTATTGAATTTCCAATGTAACAGGGAGCTGATATATATAAGCAGTTCACAGAGAATGGGTTTATAAATAACAGGTAGCAATAGAAGATTCTTCCTACAGTCTGGAAACATCAGCTGTCTTGCCTTTCTATAGAAAATGCCAAATGAATACAATAGTTATTAGCAGCTGGATGGTGAACAGCATGAAGAGGGTCTGTACAAATGCTTAAATTTCATACAATCACCATTGTATTTTTGTGACAAATCTCAAGTGAGAACAAACCTCACTTTAAGTCTCAGCGGGTGTTTGAGAAATCGTTGAGTCATTGTGCAGGATTTTAAGTAAGGCATTGACCAAGTGGTTCTCGAGAGCTGCACTGCATTAACACTGCCCGAATGCTATATTAGTCAAGGAGATTTTGGAGAGGTGAGAGCTGGCACTGTGACCGTTTAGTGAGTGCAGCATCTGGATGCTGTCTTCCCCCTGACTGCAATGAACTAATTATCCACTCTGCACTTCAACTAGAGGACATGTATTGCTTGATTAATTATTAAGATGTTCTCAGGCCATTCGTCATTATGTATCATTTGTAGTTAATCAATAAAGCATATATTGATTTTCAAGAACGACACAATGATTGAGAAATCCTTCATCCTCACAGTTTTCTTTCTGTTATCACTAAATATTGGCTGCGAATGAGATCTGAAAGCAGCAGAAATAAACTCGGATTGAATTCATTACTTTATACCGCCTTTATGAGGTGGGAAAAGTCCACTATTTCCTGTTTTGAGTAGGCCGTTTCAATGAATTAGCCAGTTGTCCCTTCTTACATCCGAAATACATCAAGCCAGCCACTGCATCATAAGACATGTGCAAGCGCTTGGAGGAGAGCACTACTACTCTTCTGTATACATTGGCCTACAATAAGTTATTGTCTTTCTGATATAACTGGCAAAGAGCATGGGTTGTTCAGCTCTCTTGGAAAACAGGCCATTTTTCGGATTCGAATTTATGATCTTAAAGCGATATGGGAGAACGCCCGGCATTTCTATGATTTTTATGGCAGTCTTTTCAATTATTCTTCACAGCTCGTACTTTAGAAGACGTTATGGTCCTGATGTTCATCCATGAGGAGGCACGGTGAAAAATGTGCCTTGCGACTGACATGAACTTTCAATTATGCTAAGACCGTGGCTCATCACGCCATGCGTTCTGCATGCGGAGCCAATTGCAGTTTAAAAGCTGCTGTGAAGTGGAAATGGTCAACCATGGAGCCATCCAGGCTAAACAGGAAATCTAAATTCGAATGTGTTAACAAATGAAGTTCTTTTTAAACGAAGACGCTCGTGTCAAAACGAGTCAATGGTATGGCGGGAATTGTACATGCCATTAGATTTCCAGCTGGTTTAACCCTAATGAAACATCTCAAGTATACAGAATAAACTAATTCATTCATAAAACTGTCTAATTAAAGTGTATTCCATTTTTCTTCTGGTCGACCATGACTCGTGTAACATTTACAAAATCAAAAAATTCATAAAAAGGTTTTTTTTGTTGTTGTTTCTTTTTTTAAGATGAAAGGAAATTGGTGTATTTAACTGTGACATATGTATTATGACAGCCCAGTGGACAAGTAAGGAATAAAACCTGACAGGGCGTGCTATCAGTGACAGGGTGGAGTGATGCAGCCCAAAATGAACTGAAGTTACAGTTACCCTCCAAACTTGAATATTATTTTTGAAGAACAGCCTGTCCTGAAATGATTTATTCCCCTTAAACCAAAGCAGTTTGCTCATGCCTACACGGTGTCTTCATTAAAGAATGACGTGTAGAACCTTTTATCCATTTATAGATACATTCAAAGTAGCGAAAGGTCCAGCAAACAATCTAGTTCCTGTTTTTATTTTTGTTTTAGCAGCCATAAACAGTACCTCACCAGCCTCTATTTTTTCATTCTCTTCAAAATTAAGATAAGATAAAAAAAAATAAATTGTACTGAGAAACCGCAGAGTGTAAACAAACAACTTTACCTCATCTTGAATGTTAAATAAAAAAATAATTAACGTATGATTGCCCACCATACTGTACAATCTTTGTGAATGAGTTACCATAGAAACACTAAAGTACTACAATGAGAGCATTAATACAGACCTTTGATTTGTCTAAAAACTAAAAAAACTTTCTGACCTATTTGAGAATTCAACAGCACCATGGATAAACTTGCTATTCAATCCATGAAAGGCTTCACTACAGGATAATTGGTTGAAATCACTGTAATTGCAGTGTAATTGTAATGATATACTTTGTGATATAAGTCACACTAAACGCCTAAGTACCGTTATTCCGAATCCGTTCGCTCACAGATGAGGTGACCAAATTCCAGCACTTCTATGATACTCGCTTCAAAACACTCCCATGGAGAGCAATTGCCGGACCTGGCCGTGCGTATATCCATGGTTCAAGGAGCAATAATATAGCAGGTGATACACTGACTGACTGATGTGTATCATACTGAGCTTGGAGATGAGCTCTCCAGGAGAGATGGACTGCATTATGCTTCAGAATTTCACTTCAAACATCACAAAATGGTGTAAAAAACCTTTTAGTGGACGTTTTACAGGTCTGAGACTGACATAAAGTTGATGTCATCTGTGAAGACAGCAGAGCTGGGAATAGATCAGTCATGCAGCAGGAAGCACAGATTTCTTTTTATCAGGTGATTGCTTCACTGGTTTTGGGAGCATCCTCTGACTGTTACTGTCATTCTGTATGATATTTTCTGTGTATTGTTGTACTGTTTTATTGGAACGTTTGATGGCAGGCTTGCTTGTCAGTTGCGGCCTTACGAGGCCGTAATTCATTGCAGTGCAATTTTATTTGTATAGCACGTTTAACAGTAGACATTCACATCCAGATGTAGATTTAGATTTCTAATGAGAAATCCAGGTGTGATATTGGCGAGGAAAAACTGATCATGAGGAAGGAACCTTCAGAGCAACCAAATTCAATACGTCAATATGAATATGCAAGTTGTGTGTATTCAGAGTTTGATTTTTAGATTGCTCTATATTCAGATTGCAGATTGCGGCAAGATTGCAGAATGCGGCGGCTGTGGTTCAGGTGGTAGAGCGGGTTGTCCACTAACCGTAGGGTTGGCGATTCGATTCCCGGCCCACATGACTCCTAATGCCGAAGTGTCCTTGGGCAGGACACTGAACCCCAAGTTGCACCCAATGGAAAGTTAGCGCCTTGCATGTCAGCTGTGCTACCATTGGTGTGTGAGTGTTTGTGTGAATGGGTGAATGAGACGCAGTGTAAAGCGCTTTGAATAACAGCGCTATATAAGTGATCCATTTACGTAGGTATAGTTCACACCTCTGAGGTTGGCAAATTTTTTAAGGAGGGTTTTTTTCAATAGCGTCCAGATACCTTCTTTCTACACAAGCACGTGTCTTTAAACCTGAAAAAAAAAAAACATTGAAGAAACAGATGCTATTTTTCCTTAGATGTCAAATTATAATATAATAATTTGAAAATGAACAATTAAAAGACAAGCAAATATGTGTGAGAAGATTAAAATAATCTAAGGCACGCATTGAAATATGAAGTCCATATTGTACTGTAGTGTATTGTATTCTATTGTAATATTTAACAATAATTTAACTGTATGGATTTCACCCTTGACGGGCATGAGTTTATATCATAGAAGTATATATATATATATAATTTAAAAAGTAATTTTTATACTATTTTATACATATACATATGCATTTTATCTGCAGTACGCAGCTGACTTTCTCCACTGAAGCAAGGGTGAGACTTAGGTATCGTCTGTTCTGGAAATTGGAAATCCTTGTGGGACTATCCACAAGCGCAGAAGGTGAGTCACAAATGCAGAAGCTCCATGATGATTGACCAGACAGTCCTGAGCATCACTAATGTTTCACAGATGTTGTTTGTTCTGAGAGTGAAGGTGGTGCAAATGTTCCCCGACATCCAAATACAACGAAGACTGTTTTGTTGAAAGGAGTGCCATGTATCATCTTGCCTGTAAAAATAAAATTCTAAAAGAGGTATATCCTTCTTAGACTATTGATTTTTGTTATTTTATTTTTTACATCCCACCTGGCAGCTGTGATAAGGTCTCAGTGGATCCATACACTGAAGTTATTTTGGGGTGGGGGGCTGTTATCAAACAAATTGGTTCACCTTTCAAATTATTCAGTAAGTCTTAAAAAAATATGCCTTTATTTTTACCCAAGGCCAAAACCATACACACCAGAACTCATTCCACACAGTGTGCAGAGGCAGTCATTTGTCCCGGGTGTGTTATAAATATAATTGGAAGCACTGAATATCTGCTTTCTCAGCACGCCTTTCAAAAAAATGCCATACCAATCATGATAATGATGATTACTTTGCTGTTCAGATGCCGATTCAAACCACCGGTGCGATGTTTCTTGGTATATGAAGCATTTTTATATGATGCAAAGTTACAGCACCTCTTTGTGAGATATAATTTCTAGATTAGGGTTATTTAGAGATCTGACATGATTAAACCAATACCTGTTCAAGCCATTGAATAGCCCGGACTGTTTTAGAGGAACTTCCCCCCCCCCAAGCAAAATACTGGCATTATGGAAGGTAAGAAATAAAAGGAAAATCGGCAACAAATAGGTCACGGTGTGTCAATTATTTTCCAATAAAAACACATCCTGAAGTGTTTTACTCCTCTTATAGTGGAGCAATTAGCAATTTATTAAAAGAACAATACATTTACAGTATGCTTAACTTTTGAACAGTTACATTTAATGAATAAAATGGCAGGTTCATTTGTTTTATCGTTTATGTTACAGCAGTTATAAAAAGTCATTCCCTCATTAGCCTCTCTTGTGTGTGTGTGTGTGTGTGTGTGTGTGTGTGTGTCTTTCAAATTAATAATAATAAAAAAACGTAGCTTGTCACATTGCTCAGAAACCGTAAAGCACAAAATCCTCTCTCCTGAAGACTTTCCTGTAGTGGAAAACAGTGCTGACACTGGAGACTCCTTCAAATCATCTCTTCAAAAAAAAAAACCAAACAAACAAACAAAAAAAACTTCACCATATCAACTAAATATTTGCTAAGTAACAACACGTTTTGTGTTTTTTGTTCTAGATCTGTCTTAGATGATCTCTTAGATCAGTGGTCCCCAACCTTTTTTGCGCCACGGACCGGTTTAATATCAGACGATATTTTCACGGACCGGCCTTTAAGGTGTGGCGGATAAATACAACAAAATAAAAGGATAGGACCGGCATAAAAACTGGGGTATTTTTAAAATCTAATAATAATCATGAATCCAATGTGAAATCGCAACTTTATTAGCAGCGTCCTCGTAACATCCTCTCTCCCCCCTAACGCTCTCTGGTCTCTATGGTAAGGGTTCAATGTATCACGTGACCGAGACAAGCGTCTTGACATGCGTCAAGAGTGAGTCGTAGAAGGATGTAACGGAGAGAATCCGCTCATTTTTCAGATCCAGATCATAAATAAAACGGAAATAATGTAAGTTATTTATTCTTTCTGTACGGCCCGGTACCAAATGACCCACGGACCGGTACCAGTCCGCGGACCGGGGGTTGGGGACAGCTGTCTTAGAGGATGTAACACGTTTGTCTTTAATAAGTCGCTGTGATCGAATTGTTATTATAAAAAGGATGACATTACAATGAGTGGATTGATCGTAAACTGTGATTTACCTTGCAGACTGTCCCTACTGTCAGAGCTGCTGTTATAGAAAATCACTCAACATCGTCTGACCAAACAGAACAGAGAATAATACGGGTGAAATTTCTTTAAACTATCCTGAGTGACTCATGACAGGATGACTATAGAGTTCAGTAGTAAAATGATTTTTAGGCTGCATGGCGTACCAGCCAGGCAGGAATACTTTCATTTTTTTCCCCTCACTCCCCTGTGGCATGAGTGTTCAATTATTTCAAGGCGCAGCAATAACTCTGAGATTGACAGAGATATAAAGAGCACAATGACCCTGCTTAGGCATACGAAGGGAAGCAGATTACCTTGACATTATTGAAGGCATTACGTAATTGGAGGAGCACTTAAATATTTGCCCTTTTATTAAGATCTAGTCCATCCTAGGTCCCATTTAATCTCAAATGAGATGGACTATTGAATATCCTTTTCTATTTTTTATTCAGCACTAAACTGTAAAGCATCGCATACTTCTCAATAAGGCCAAAAGAAGAACGTGAGCCAAGGGACTGGTAAATCTCTTTAGCCTTAGTAGACCTTTTGCAAAGTCTTAGAGCAAAAGCGCCAATTTATTAGTTTTAAAGAGCTTTGAAGGTGAAAGCTGTGAGGAGTCCAATAACTACGGTATATATTGTAGTCTGGAGATCCTTTCGACTACTTTACTTGGATTTAAAATAGTGATTCATCAGTGAATCAGTAATTCTTTGTAACGTCATGTGTCTTATTTATGTACCTCCATAGCCTTTAATTAACAAATGTATGTACAACCTGGTGCCTTTAATTTGTATTAGTAGAGCTAATTGATCCAATGTCCACAGCAAATTGCATTAACTCCTCCCGGTATATGTCAAAATGGCAGGAAAAGTTCATTGGAATGAAATTTCCCATGCTCGCCCTCCCCCAAGCAAATCTGATTTGTGCTTTTCTAGTGTTGAAGCTTATTAGATTAGAAATGAATTATGGCATTGTGAACTTCTCTGGCAGAGAATACGGTAATGTGCTCAAAGAGGAGACAGTTTACGCAGGATTCATCACACAGGCCTTCTGGCCTCCATCCAGCTTATTTTTTCTTGACTGGCTGGAATGAGTACTGAGATTTTGTAGGAAAAATTGGGTTTTGGATTTGCAGTCCATACCATCTGTGCCTTTTATAACATGTTTTTCTGAGCTAATTATATTCACATAAATGTGGCCTTGTGTGGAAATGAACCCTTACAATATTTTCCTGTTGTTGTTGGGGTTTTTTTTTTTGGTTTTGTTTTGTTTTGTTCTGTTGGTTTTTTTTTTTTTTTATAAATGATGACATTCTCTAGAGTATTTTGCAATAAACATGATTTTCTCAATTGGGTAGAAAAACAAGGTTAAGTGGATTAGCAGGATTATCTCATCTCTTATCTCTCAACAATGGGTTGGTGTGAGACAATCTGCCGTGAATCCTGACGTTTATTTCATTTCCAATACCAGCACATTCTGAATTGTTTATTCCTCTTATACCACAGTAATTTGATGTTTTTTCGAATGAATTCAGGAATTACACATTGCTCTTTTCATCCATTTGTACTTGCATTTAATGTTGTGAAATGGCCACAAAACAAGTCAACTTCTGTTACTCACACACTGTTGGTCCTCCTCTCTCATTTCTCCATCCTGAAGTTAATAAGACAAAAATTCACAGAGAAACCGCAAAGCTCTCTGTCCTGAATACTTTCACGAGTTGGACAACTTGTTTCTGATACAAAGCACTGACACTGGAGACTCTTCTCACAGCAAACTTCACCATATCAATAACTACATGGGTTTTTTGGGTTTTGTTTTGTTTTTAATAACAATCAGTACATGCAGAGCATACAAGTCACTGTGTTAGGTGTTATTATAGAAACATTTTTGCATCGTAGTCAATAGCATTTAAATAATAAACATTTTTAACAATAATAATAAACAATAAACATTTTTGTTTAGTACATGCAGAAGTGAATCGGGAGTTAAAAGAGACTAAAACTGTAAGAGTAATACTGAAACTTGCCTTAGGTAGAATAACGACGTGAAAAAAAACCCCTCGAAATCCTTTTCAGAAGCTCACTTTAAATGCTACTGACACGCTATTAGCAAATATATCATATTTAGCACTTATTTACTTAATTATAAAATAATTGAGAATTATTATAAAATATTGAGAAATATTAAAAAATAAAATATAAAATATTTTATGGAAACGTGAAGGTTTTATTTGATCTTCAAATGGCGTAAATGTAAACGTAATCAGTAAAGGGGTATAATGAGGAAATAAAAGTTCAAGCACAAGCCTCGGATGGATGTGCAAATCAATCAAAACAAATCAATTGATGCCTGCCTTAAAAAAGATTTTATCATAAGCACATATGCTGATAAGCCACAGATGTGGCAAAGGTTGTAGAAGTGCTTTGCATCTGGTCCAACAACCTTTTAGTTAATTGCATAGATATGTTTGCCTTATTTGAATTATTAAAGCAAAAAAAAAAGTATGTTTTACTTAAATAGATACATCACCCATAGATCTGACCATCTGATATAGGTTAACCCAAATTTGGACAAAATCCTAAGAAATAAAACAAACAAACAAACAACAACCAGTTAAATCGTCTAAAAACAAATTGATACATAATGTTCATATGGGTGTGAAGTTAAAAAACATTCTGTTCTAAAAGTCTCAGAAAAGTTTCTTCAGAGTGATGTCATAGCAGAAACAGGTTTGTTTCCTTAAATATCAGTCTTCCACTACAAACAATCTTTCACGTTATACTAACATTTAGGATTTCACTGAGGCACCAAAAACAAAAAGACTAAAAATTGTATATTTTTCTTTAAGAAACCAAAATGTCTCTAATGTTACCATTACTTTTAGGTGTCCGAATTTGATCATGTTTTTAAAATGTTGTCCTAGAAATTTGAGACATTGTGCTACTTAAAGAAAAATGAAAGAAATAAAATTATAATAATTTAATGATGGAAGGATGAAAAGTGAGTGTCTTGGACAAACCCTTTTAGAATATAGCAAGAATAAATGCAACTGATTGGTGTATTCAGCACAGAAGTATCGCAGAAGCAGATATGCACACGCCTGTATTAACCGAAAGTACAGAGGTGGATTAGATTTATTTTTACTTTTTTTGATGGATTAAAAATAATGGCAGGACTTTTGCCAGTAAAGCCATTAGGGCAAAATATATATATATATATATATACCCAACTCTGATTAATTTAATCCTCTAAAACACACCATCCTGGAACGCAAATCTGAAGCAGCTTTGATTCACTATAATAATCTTTCATGAAATGGTACAACAAACAGGATAATGTATGGAAACTCTGTATTCACGTGTCTCATTAGAATTCCTGGAGAATTATATATCAAGCTGTTTGCTTTTCTGTTGCAAGTTCTGTTGCAAGTCCTCCTGATACATTGCAGCATGACTTTTTACACTCCACAGCCAAATATAGGCTTTAATCATTGAAGACTTGTGCAAAATGATACAAATCGTATGTATTGTTTAAAGAATCAATGCTAAAAAGTGTTTCCCAAAATAAAACTTTATAGGCTCATCTACACAAAACATATTTTGATAATTATCAAGTTTGAGTATCAAGATTAAGGCAATATAAAAGTGTTAAAATGGTCTGTTTGCTCTAAATATGAAACAAAACAGTGTTTTTTTTTTTTTTTTTTAAATCTCTCTCACGTTCATCATGTATTTATACACCTACCTACTTACCATCTGGAGAATTCACAATGGATTTTATATTTATTTCAATTAATATTCATTTACACTGTTAATAACTGAGACCAGAAGTTGAGATATAAACACATGTTTTCCCTATACATTTTAAATCGCATTGCTCAAAAACAAAAGTAGGTAACTTTTCTCAAAATGACATCCAATAACTTTGTTATTTGTAAAATATGATTGTCCAAACCTGCTATGTGAGTAATATGTGAGTAATAAAAGACTTCAGGACATGGTGCTTTAGCAAAGTAATCAAGGGACTTGATTATTTTGTTGTAACAGCCCATCTTAAAGTGTTTTATTCCTCTCATATCATTGTAATTTTGGCAACACAAATAGTTTTAAGTTAATAAAGAACAAGTGTAAAAAAAAAAGTAAGTTACTTGTTAGTATTACTTGTTAGTTAATGTTGTGGAACATTAAAAAAGTGGAACAAAAAAAGTTATCACTTGAAACTAGAAAGTCCTTAAAGTCGTAAATAGATGGGTCATTACAGCAAATCTTACAGTATTAACCATTTCCTCATGGGTTTTTAATCAGTTTATTAGATTTAGATTGTAACAAGCTTGAAAGATTATCAGACTGTAACATGCTGGATAGATTGCTACATTGTAACATGCTGGATAGATTAGATTGTAACTTGCTGGATAGATTAGATTGCAACATGCTGGACAATGAGACAGGATGCAAGTATGAGTGCTCGGTGTGATGTCTGGTTAAAAGTGTGTGTCTGGTTCAAACCAAAAGAAACAAGAACACAGAAAACAGTTCTCAGTCATTCCCAATACAATCAACTTCACAACTAGACATTGACACGCCAGGATAAAAGTAGGAACGCTAATCAATCGCGAACATCAAAAAGGTGAACACAATAAGACCAATGATATAACAGTGACGGTGACTGGACCAAAACCAAAACAAAGGCACTTAGCAAAACATAAACAAAAGTCCATGGAACTCAATGGTGCTGTGGTAGAATGGTATATGTGATACATTTGAAATTACATTGGACAAAAACCAAACTTAATACTTTCACGTGCTGCTATGTTAAATTTGATTTGATTATTTATAGATTATGTTTTAATTGCTGATGTTTCAGTGGTAACGCCTTTCTTGGGCTCCACATCAAAAGTCTCGGCAGATATGATATGCTGTTATAATATCACACTAGTGGCTGTCATAATAACTGCGATAAAGTCATCACAGCTTGTCATGTGCAAATTTTTGCTGTGTGCTCCAGCTAGCATATGTTTTATAGGATGGTTTATAATGGCTGTCATGAGATTTGTGACAAGTGTCATGAATGCTGGTGAAGTTTTACTTGACCTGATCATAATTTCTCATAAAAGGTTATGGGCTGCATCATTATATGTTATTGCTAAGTCTATATCAGTATCATAATTGACTTGCTTTGACATCTGTCATTTATCACATCATAGAAAATTGAACACAAATAACAGACAAGCTGGAAGCAATTTTCTGATATGACCACAGGCTTTATCTTGCTTAGACTTTGGATATGAATCATTTTGGACTAAATCTACATCAAATCTACGACAGCTAACTTTGTAGCTTAGTACACTTTTGGTTTGTCCAAGAGTTACGTAATGTTTGAAGGAACCAAACCCGAGCTACTCTAACTATCACTGTGGTGTTATGATTTTTCTTAAGTCTCACAAGAATCAAGTAACCTGAAAGTGATCATCTAAACCATCAGTGAAAGTGTCATAACACGAGTATTACATCAACTTGAAGAAAACAGTCTTGCTGACAGGTATTGCCTATTTGAATAAATCTTTATAAATGGAAGTATATATATATATATATATATATATATATATAGACTTGTGTATTTTTGGAAATGGACCCTCATTCTTATTGTAATATAGATATTATATATCTAAATCTATGTAGTAATAGCTAGTGAAGCTTCTTAGACATATTTGAGAATTCTGTGCTCTAATATCTGTAAATTCAAGCCCATTCCTTCTGAAAGCTTTATTGCTGACACGCAGCACCTTGAAGACCATCAGGCAGCTCTCCGGTCAGTCACTCCACTCTGTAGCACCCATCCTTGAATCAGTACATTTTTCGTTCGTAAGCCTCTCAGTTTCTCTCGTCCCGTCATGATTGCTGTGATCATGGGGAAAAAAGGGCGAGGTTTGCCTTGCTTATTACCCTCTCCAGTGGAGCATTTCAAGGATTCATCTTTTAAATTGTACCGCCCGCCATCTCTTCCACTCTTATCACTTACTTGAAGGTCATGAGCGCTTTCACTTTGTCATGTCACTTTTTTTTCCCCCTCAGTAAACCCCTCCCCGCCCGCTGGCCTTCCCAGATCTCCTGCAGAGTCTCATATTTTTTTTTGGATGGTATTTGAACATGAGCTTCAAATGGTGCAAGATTTGAATTAATCAAGCACTGGTATCGGACTGATTGCCAACCCCTGCCTGTAACCTCTTATACATATGACTACTTGCTTGAAATCTGGGCCAAGAAAACTAATCATAAACGTCAGTTTATTTTGAACCATGGTGACGAGGATAGGTCAACGCAAGCTAAAGGTTTAAGTAAAGAGTTGTTCATTTTCCCTACTATAACAAATTATCCTTGTGATTTTACATAACTGTCCTGTCTCTAGGACATTATGACATTATTCTCTATAAGACATTATTACATACATTATGATGATTATGAACTATTTCAGCTTCATAACAGTGGTTGATGTTGGGTTCAAATGGTGTGAAGTGCACCAGTTTTACACAAATAGATGCCAGAAACTAGCTGCACAGGAAAAACCCATTCACAAAATAAAGTCCGCATACTGCAACAAAACCCCAACATCAATATTAACAACCCATTCCTTATCTGGTGTAAACTTTGGAATTTGACATGAAAACCATTTAATACATCCAGTAAAACTTTGTCTGTAGGGCCATTCAAGTGAAAAAATCAGTAAAAAACAGTACATCTCATACAGTAGCAAATCTGTGCAGCACTTGTGTTGACATCATTTTGGCTGTGTTCCTTTTCCACAGACTGAGGGCGGAGCTACAACAGCACTGCTCACATTCTCTACATATACTAGTTTTAATGAAGCAGAAGAATATTTATAGTCCGGTCTTTGTCTTTTTTTAAACAGTTAGGAAGCAATCAAGTAGGCAACAGAAAGAATAACAAGCTTGAAGCATTCAAACAAATCACCAGCCAAAAATAAGAAAATGTAGATGAAAAGCAGCCGCCTTTAAGCGGCCGCCATTTTTTTCTAACTAAAAATGACAAACATGATGCTTTTCAATTTGGTTTGCAGAATCACCTTGAAGAGATGTGGTCAGTGGTCACAGTTAGATTTTCATAGAAAGACTTAAGAACAGCTTGTTTGGGCAAATGTTCAACATTTTTATAAACTTCACATATTATTGGGTGATAAATTATTCTAACATACTCCACTATTAAACTGCAGAGCTCCTAAGCCAAACATGTAAATGTGTGTGTATATATATATATATATATATATATTTTTTTTTTTTTACATCTCACACCTCAACCACACCCGTCATCAGTTTGAAAACATCTGGTGTACAAGTTCTCGCTTAATTTAAATCTCACCTGACAGGCCTTTACCAGTTATGATACCAGAATATCATAATTTTACCGTCTCTAAGCACTAAAAGAGCCCAAAACAATGCTCAGAAGGCTTAATTTTAGGCCCCTAACCTTTTTTTATTTAACCCCTAGGACATGTCATTCTCAAGCATGATGATATGTTTCACATTTGCACTGACAATACATAATTACTGTATATTTACAATTCTGTGAAATAAAAAAGGAAGAACACAGTAGTAGTAGTAGTAGTAGTAGTAGTAGTAATAGTAGTAATAGTAGTAATAGTAGTAGTAGTAGTGGTGTAGTAGTGGTAGTAGTAGTAGTAGTAGTAGTAGCAGTAGTAGCAGTAGTAGTGGTAGTAGTAGTGGTAGTGGTAGTAGTAGTAGTAGTAGTAGCACCAGTAGTAGAAGTAGTAGAAGTAGTAGTAGCAGTAGTATTAGTAGTAGTAGTAGTAGTAGTATTAGTAGTACTAGCAGCAGTAGCAGTATTAGTAGTAGTAGTAGTAGTAGTAGTAGTAGTAGTAGTAGCACCAGTTGTAGTAGTAGTAGTAGCACCAGTAGTAGTAGTAGTAGTAGTAGTAGTAGTAGTACATAATGCCTTCATTCCAATTTGATGATCTCACTTACATGCCATTCACATGATATGACAGGTTTGTCCATCTCGTCCACACTGATCCTCACAGCAGAAATCACACAGATGGAAAACAAAGTGCATGCTTACCCTGTCAGATCTATCACATATCCATGGATCCAATCTCTTCTGAAGATGCCAGTGGGCCTCATTGGCATGTAAACGGCAGCCACTGATACCTGATTGACTGCAGGTGCCAACGAAGATGGCACCGCTCTCCAGCGAGCCACTCAGCCCATCAAATTACAGCCACGTTTGTCCCTTGCCGGCACTGCTGTTCGCTCCACAGTTGGCTGCTGTGTGGATTGCATTCTGAAGTACCATTTCCATCATTTGCATCTCTTACATTCATAACAGAGTGCTGTAAAAAGGACTGGCTTCGATATTCAAGAGTGATCCTATGTCCTTGGTTCAAGGACACACAGGTTGTATATTTTAAATGGTGTCATGTTCATGAATGATCACTATAATGAAAATGTAAATGTTTACATTATTGCCTGTAATTGAACGCAGCAGAAATTTAGTGGTAAAACCCTCTAAATGCATGAGTAGACGAAACAAAAGAGTCGTTCAAACAATTTACTCTTCTGATGCAAATTACAGTTGATTGTTATAATTATTTGTCCCTATGAAGTGAATGAATATGCCATCCCTTTATTTTGGAAATGTCATACTTGGTAACCACCTTGATTATTTCTCACTCTTTGTACTCGAGTCTAGGCTTTATGTCCGATCACCTTTGATGAAAGAGCCAAAGCTACGCCCCAGAGGAGCTTCTGCAATGTGATTAGATGAAAAAAGCAATGAGAGATAATGAAATCCATGTCATGCAGCACTATAATGGGAAAAACACTGCTTTAATTGTCCTTGAATCGTTATTGTCATAATAATGGCTTGTCCCAATTCCTGAGATGGCTAGTCCCGTACAGCCCAGAGGACATGCCAGTGTCCTACTAGGAAGAAATATGAAACAGCTTCACGCTGCTCCGATGGCATTAACTACTATAACAGGCTACTTTGACTACAATCGAACACATTTCTTCAGAGATTAGATCCCATTCTCTTCATTGCTATAATTTAATCTCTACAGTACTTCCAAGGAGGTTCGCTTCTCTTATTGCTCTTGAGACGCATAATGAATTCTTTTCCGAGTTATTGAGTCACTCCAATTTCTCAGCGGGTGTCGAGAAGACAACAGCTTTTGATGAAAGAAACAAAAGACTGCATTTGTGCCACCGCACTCCTAATTTATGATGTTGTGTTAATAGGAATTGCGTTGCTTTCAAAGGCCATATTGATCCTTTTTTATTATTATTATTATTATTATTATTATTTTATATTATTATTATTATCATCATTTTTTTAGTCTTCCACTTTGCTCTTCATCCGAACAGTACTCTGCTAATGACCTTGGGAACACGTGGAAGTATGCATCATTTAGTCACTTTTCAGGAAGCAGGCCAGTTACTGGATTAATTTATCATGACCCAATTTAAGTCATGCCAGCACTTGAAGAAGCACTTATTTTTCTGCAACAAAAGCAAATTGAAATGGATCGTTCACCGTGAATATAATTGCTGATACTAAAGTAGAAAAACTTCCAGACGGCAGGTCATTCTGAAAATGGAAAACCATTAAGATGATAACCATTAAGTGAGAAAATAAAAATGTATGAATGGGGGAAATAAACTTTTGTCCTTAAACCTATAATTTAGAAAGTCCTCTGATGCCAGTCGTCATGAAAATCTCGAGGAAAATGACTTCAAGGACTTCTTTAGCAAAGTATGATTTTGTCAAAAGACCCTACATATGCAATTACTTTTATTCAGGCAATTACACATTGCTCCACAATGTGATGTATTTCCAAGTGAAATGGCATATTTGGTTGGGCGTGGCTTGGTTCTATCCATCAGAATTTGATTGGCTTGTGAAAAGTGGGCATTGAAAAAACAAACAGCGAATGTCAGTTCATCAGTGTAGACTGTTTATTTCTGTCATCATGCTGCCACACACATTTTTTATATTTGGCCGTTACATCACACTATATTCAATCAGAGGTTCTACTTTTTGAACTATTTTGGAAAGGCCCTGGAAGGGAAAAAAACAGAGCATAAAAGTGTTTTAGGATTGACAGAATGGAGGAGGTGACTCGAACGCCGAGACCAAAGATTGTTCTCACTCTTGCAAACATCTTGGCTGGTAGAGGAGACAGGGGAAATGAGAAATTGTTGTTTTTTTTTGGTTTGTTTTTAGCTCTGCCAACAATTCTACAATCAAGGCCCAGCTGGCAAATCTGGTAGATTTTCCTTTTATCTATTTATTTGTTTTATATTTGCCTTACTGTTACATTATTTTCTTATAAATAACTTGTTCACAAATATAGGATTAATAGCAGTAGCAATTTTCTTTCTGCCAGCTGGCAAAATGGTCTACAAGCTTGACCAACTCTGCCTGTGTTTTGGCAGCGGGTGGCTAGTCAGGCCAGGCTGGATTTTTCAGCAAGACTAACTTTGACAGAACGTGAACTTTATATTGCACTCATGAAAAAGTCTCATGAAAAAGATTTAATGTTGTCTACAAATATTAGCTCTTATAAAGACTGCATTTGATCAATGTTTTTAATTTCAAGATGATATAAGACCTGAGGAAGGTGACATTATGTTGTGTCATAATATTTTCCAACTTGACCTACTTTAAAAGATCAGGACAATTGAATTTTTAATGAATGCACTTCAGAGTTAAATATGTCCGAGTCACATAACGGTTATAATGTAGCCAGAAGAGCTGCACGGCTCAAGTCCCATCTCAAGATGTTTTCTGTTTTCATTTGGACTTATCTCTGACTTACTGCCATTTCTTCTTGTCATAGTCTTGGGCATTAGTCTTGCTAAATATGTTCTAGATCTTGGCTTGGCTTGGCCTTTTAAAAAGGACTTGGTTTTGCTTCGGTTGTCTCCATCTTGACTTAGTTTGGCTTTTATTCAAACTTGGCTTGGCCTCAACTTTAAGAGTCAGTTTGGATTCAATCTTTGCTAGTCCTGGTTTTAGACTTGGTAATGTCCGACTTGATTACAGCCTACAGTGTGTCAGGTTATACCAAAATGCTGTTGAATTCTCAAATCTGATTGGCCAGAAGGTGTTGATTCATAGACAGCAAGAAGTTTATATTGATGTGCTCATTCTAATACATTATTGTTTCTACTGTATACTAACAAGAATTTGTATCACTGACATTCCATATACTCCAATACTAGTAATACATGAAGCATGCAGAATATAATAACTACCAGTAACTGTCTAAGCAAATTCTTGATAGATTAAAGACTCATACGTATTTTTGATGTTTCAATGAAACATACTCTGAGCTACAAAGTCAGTTGTCATGGCATTTTAATTTATGCTTGAAAACATTACCCAAGTTAACTTTTTAAAGAACTGGATTTATGGCGTGCAAAATTACATTGTAAACCATTTGAATAACCATTAGGTTAATTATCATTAAGCTTTATATAAAATCTGTAATTATCTGTAGAGTCTGAGCTGCGTGGTAGTCCAGCATTCAACAAATATGTCATTCTTGTTATTAATAATGACACGTATTGTCATTCATTTTCCATCCCTAATTTTCACCTATTCACTCACATGGAAAAATGTGTCACTACGACATTGTTCTATTGTACTCCAGTCTACTGTAAGACTGCACAGATACAGGTAACGGCCTAATAATTAGCCCCTCCCATAATGACCAGTCGACCATTAGCAACAGCAAACATCAGCCACCTTTCTTAGAAGCTTTCATAGTTCATACCTCTCTCTTGCCGCCAGTGACTGCTAATGGACTTGGCATTTGCAGAGAACCATTATTTTAATTTATTTTAATGCCAGCCTGCAAAGGCCTGACACATTCTGAGAGCTATCCCTCTCCCTGAGATGCACCACGACTCCCTGAGTTCTGCAGTGTGCATTTACATATTTATGAAAATTATTACTAGACGAGATCATTTGGGTCATAATGTTATAACGCACTTTCAAACTAAAAGAGGAGTGGTGCAATCAGGCTAGTCACACATTTTTCTATAAGTAAAAGCAGGCATTTGATGAGCCCATGTTGATTTTACATTGATTTTACCGTGACGTAACATTTACTGTACTTTACAGGAAAACGTTCCAGTATTTCATAGGTTCTGAGACTCTACATCTATTCAGACAAACATCTGTTTAAAAAAAACTAACTAACTAAATGATAATAAAGCTATAATGTGCAGAACCTTCTTATGGAAAAATCATAGACATTTCACATGTGATTACAGTTATGTGAGTAATATGTGATGAGGTGAAAAATAAAAGCGCATGCCATATATATATGAAAAGGTAACATGAAAATAAATTAGTTGGGTTAAAATGTTAAAATAAATGAATCATTGGTAAATTCATATCTAAAAAAAAATATTTTGAAAAAATCTGAATGCACTACATGCAAACAATTTAACAGGAAAATAAATGCTCTACATCCATCCATCCATCCATCCAGTTTTTATACCACTTATCCTACAGGGTTGCGGGGAACCTGGAGCCTATATATAAATAATAATAGTAATAATGTTTAAGGTTTTCCTCAGTAATATGTTTGGTGCATCACCTAGATTTAGGGGAGAATGGTTTGTTGGAAAATGCTACTTTGGCCTGAATGTGTGAGGAATCAGTTATTTTCTCTGCCCCTGCCCCCACTGACTTACAGAAGAATCAAATCAAGTCATTATGAAATGAATGTGTCATTATAAATGGAATGTGTCATTGTGTATTATAATGTTTTTAAATGTGTCATGATGAAATTAAATATCATTATGAAATAAGTATTATAATGTTATTAAATGTGTCATTTTGAAATGTATGTTTCATAATAAATGCAATGTGTCATTATGAAATAAGTATTATAATGTTATTACATGTGTCATTATGAAATAAGTATTATAATGTTATTAAATGTGTCATTTTGAAATGTATGTTTCATAATAAATGCAATGTGTCATTATGAAATAAGTATTATAATGTTATTAAATGTGTCATTATGAAATAAGTATTATAATGTTATTAAATGTGTCATTATGAAATAAGTATTATAATGTTATTACATGTGTCATTATGAAATAAGTATTATAATGTTATTAAATGTGTCATTTTGAAATGTATGTTTCATAATAAATGCAATGTGTCATTATGAAATAAGTATTATAATGTTATTACATGTGTCATTATGAAATAAGTATTATAATGTTATTAAATGTGTCATTTTGAAATGTATGTTTCATAATAAATGCAATGTGTCATTATGAAATAAGTATTATAATGTTATTAAATGTGTCATTATGAAATAAGTATTATAATGTTATTAAATGTGTCATTATGAAATAAGTATTATCATGGTATTAAATGTGTCATTATGAAATAAGTATTATCATGGTATTAAATGTGTCATTATGAAATAAGTATTATAATGTTATTAAATGTGTCATTATGAAATAAGTATTATAATGTTATTAAATGTGTCATTATGAAATAAGTATTATAATGTTATTAAATGTGTCATTATAAAATAAGTATTATCATGGTATTAAATGTGTCATTATGAAATAAGTATTATCATGGTATTAAATGTGTCATTATAAACAATTTGTGTCATTGTGAAATGTCAATGTTATTAAATTTGTCATCATGAAATCAGTGTTATTAGCAGTGTTTAAAAAAAAAGCCATGTTTAAATGAAAAACCTATTATAACTGAAATATGACACTGTTATTGTGAAAATGAGCATGATGAAATAACATCTTACCATAATGAGTTTTTATGATAATGAGAATTTGTTGATTGAATTATTATTTAACAGTATATTGACTCGTTGATGCTGTATGCACATTTATTGCAGAATTGATTTGTTTGGGTAGTTAAAAATGGGCATATTGTGTTTATTTATTTCATCTAGAACGAAATGGCATTCCGCCGTCTAAAAACTACGTGTACATCTGTACAGGATATTTTGAACGCCTTCGTGCTAGAACAAAACGTACAGACATTGTGCGCTCTCCTGATGGTTAAAATTCAACACAGCAGCTATTTCCCCCTTTTCCCTGCACAGGCGAGGACAATAAAATCGAGCTAAGCCTTCAAAGCTTCAGATGCACCTTTTAAAATCGCCTCCTCAAAATTAAACCCACAGCCCTCAGGAATACATTTTATTTGGTCTCTATCAGTGAGTGAGGCTGTGTTGAACGTGGACACTGCATATTTTCTTTCCTGCTGTATCTGCACTTGGAGATCCCAACTAACCTCAAGCACACACACACACACACACACACACACACACACACACTCCGAAAGAGTGAATTCCCATGCTGTTGCACTGATGATATGCTCTGATCTCCTGAGCACAGGCGACATGGTTCTAATGCCTTTTACTTGAAGATAATAATGGCGAGATCAGAGCCCGGGTGTGCTGAGATTAAAGCTGACAGTAAGTGTAGGTTCAACCCCCTCACGAACAGCTCCGAGCCGCAGATGCCAAAATGAACGACATAACAGGTCAGATAGAGCAACAGACGTGAAGCTTCCACTGCTCAGGGATTTGCTGCATGGAAATTCGCCTTGTAAGCTTGGGGTCTTACAAGGAGCTTGCAATGATAAGTGTTCCAGGATGTTCCGTTAAAATATACATAAGCTCCTACTTGTAATATGATTATATATCATCAAATAAAAGACGAGTGTTTGCTCAGTCATTAATTCAACATTATTAAAGACTTCATCCTGGTTCATGTAGGGTTCATGCGTTACGTGGGAATACACCTTCGATGGAACGCCAATTATTGGGATATACATTCCCACCTAAGCTTAGAGTCATCAATACTACTACCTGCATGTTTTTGGAAGGTGGGAGGAAACTGGAGAACCTGGAGGAAACCCATACAGACATGGAGAAAGCAACAAAATTTGATGCTCATCATAGTGCCTGTGATGTGCCAATGCTTCCTGCCGCCATCATTCTGCTGAGGTGTTAACCTGTACAGTCTTCTTTTTATTTCATGAACACAGCAATTCAGCTCACTCCATCGAAAGACAAGGTTCTATCAGACATTTTTATTTTTATTTTTAAATGTGTTTAATGTTAATGTTTGATGTTAACATACATGATGTTAACATCCATCCATCCAACCATCCATCCGTCTTCTACCGCTTACTCCTTCTTCAGGGTCACGGGGAACCTGGAGCCTATCCCAGGAATCATCGGGCACAAGGCAGGGTACACCCTGGACAGGGTGCCAGTCCATCGCAGGGCACAATCACACACACACTCACACACCCATTCTTAAGCCAATCAGCCTACCGTGCATGTCTTTGGACTGGGGGAGGAAACCGGAGTACCCAGAAGAAACCCCCACAGCACGGGGAGAACATGCAAACTCTGCACACACATGGCCCTGGCGGGAATCGAGCCCTGGAGGTGTGAGGTGAAAGTGCTAACCACCAAGCCACTGTGCGCCCCCTTATATAATCTTAAAATCTTAAAATCATATAATAATCTATAATGTATTTTTAGCCATACAACTCAAATAACATGTCCAAAACTTACACTCTAAGAATTATCATTAAAAAGGATTTAGAAATTTCTATTTTCTATATTTTCCTGTTTATTTGTGAAATATATTCACATTTATATTCATTTTTTTAAATATATTTTTATAAATCAAAATATATGTAGGTTTTTTTTGCATTTCATTTTTAAATACTACTGTTATACTGCTCAACAGTGCACTGTTCCTCTGAAGTTCATTTTTCATAAACTGCGTAGTAACTGTCCTCCTTGCTGATTCATTAAACGCATTAAACTAACGCACAACACTAATGTCATGTTCATTATATCATTATTGCTTTATTTTCATTATAATAGTCATATCTTTAAAAAATAATGATATAACATTACTAGAACTATAACTAGAACTACCCAAGACTGAGAAAGAAACCCAATTAAATGACCCGAAACGCTCAACCCAGCGTTTGGGTGAAACAAAATGACCCAGTGAAAAAAAATTAAAACAATTATAAAAGCAACCGAGGCAAGTTTTATGATAAATCCAACTTTTTTTGCTCATGTCATACATTGACAGCTAAGTTACCTCCGCATCCATAAAACAAAACTTAGGCTACTAGCTGAGCTGGAAAAAAAATGCATGGAGGAGAATCTGGCCTCAGCCACGGATGATTAACAGTCCAGCCAAAGGCCCATGGTGTATTGTATATTAAATAATGATCAAATAATAATTCTACAAGTCATTACATATTATAAGAAAAGATCATTTGCAGACAGATACAGAACATAAGTTTCGCCTTACAAAATCTATTCATAAAAAATTAACTGTGCTTAATGCAGCGCCACATTAATCCAATTATAAAGACATTAGTGCCAAAGTGTGTATTGACAGTGGGCAGAAAAGTCCAGTTCAGCAGTTAATAGTAAAGAAACAGGTTGGATGTATATACATTATAGCAACGTTATCCAAAAGGTCAGGTTAATAAGTATCTTATCCATGAGCATGTCTTGGAATTCCATCTTTGAACACATTTAAATAGTCATTTTGATAGTGCTGCAATATTTGAATGACCTGCAATTTATTTCAGCATAATGTTATTGATCCCACTTGTATAATGTCTTTTCCGAAAACTGAATGCACGTCTTAACCAGAGAAGAAACTATCAAATAGCCTGCGTGTGATATTTTCGTACACAAGTCAATATTTTATTTTTCCAAATGGAAAACGTAGCATACACGGCCCGGTGATCAATCGGACTTGATGTAAACAGCCTCATTTTCAAGTCAAGGTTTGGAAAAGAAATGGAAATCTGGGCTAGTTCAAAGCAGGGTTGATATTTTCTGTAAGTAATACTTCTGTGCCCTTACATCAAGACTCTTGGCACATATCAAAACAGTACTGAGTATCTGTGAAGACCTGAGAGGCCCGGCATGGCAGCGATGCCAGGAAGACTAATGCTCCTGTCAGACGGCTCCCTCAAGTCTTTCCCAGATGAGTCTTAGACATGTCAGTGGGCACGGATAGCTGCAAGCGTTCGCTAAGTTCTTTTAAAGAAACACCTGCGAGAAAGACTTGCGAAATTACTTTGGTTAACTTCAGCCTCTGTTACATAAACCTCCTGCTGTGCTCTCGATGTGTCCTGTTAACCCGTGCCATCTCTCACACAACAAATGGAAAAATTTTATTTTGAAACACCGCAAATATGTACTTTGATTTCAGTAATATTCATTATTATCAAAAATTTGCGATGTAAAAAAAAAAAAACATGGACACGTTTTTATGGATTCTAATGCGTATACACCAATCCAGATGTGCTAATATCTATGGGTAGCCATAGATATGGCATTTAAGATTTTCAGGAGACACCTGAAAGCTATGCTTTTATCCTTTTTTTCAGGTAAAACAACACTCAGATCAATTGTGAATAAAAATCACACTGCAGAAATGCCAAATTCAATGAAGGGCAAAGAAGCAGGACACACAAAAGAGCCAATAGAAAACAAGAAGGTGGGACTGTGGTCTTTTTGATCTGGAAAATATGAAGGGGCTAATCAGACCTGAATTTGACCTTGCTAACGAATGTTCCTCCTACGAAAAGGACAAGGCGATGTTTTTCCACTCTTCTCCTGTCCAGTTTTGCTTGAAAATCCCAGGAGATCATCGGTTTCTGATAGGATCGTACCCATCATTAATTCCTATAACAGCACGCCACATCATGTTTTTATTCCTAACTCAGTATACTCTACATGTTATATACTTTAACATTAGTGGTTTTTATCGCCGCATTTAAATGAAATGTTCCCTAAATGCACTGTAACTTCATCACAGCTGACACATAATGTTAGAATAATTCCCTCTCAGCCACGTTATAATGATCACAGCACCATCACGCTTTTGGGGAACTTCCAATGCCGGTTGTTCTCATGAATACTAATAAACTGTCTATATATGTATTGTTATTCTGCTGAAGCACATGCTGTCACACCTCATGGCTTATATTATAAACAGATTTTCAATCTTAGCTGGATACATTAAATGCGCGAAACATTTTATATACACTCTAAATTACACAAAAGGTGAAGACATCACTTCATTATGCTTATGACCAGATCGATAGACACAGATGCTCAGTCACACACATCTTCACCTTGAGACATTGTTCATGGAGTCATGGACCATCTGGTGCACATTTGAATGCACTGTGGCTTAAAGATTTTTAAAAAAAAGTGTAGCAAGCGGATTCAAGTGTGCGGCAGGTCAGATTCAAGAGTAAAGGATAGAAAGTAAACAAAACTGGGTTTATTTCAAGGGTATCTACACTGGCCCTTCATAACACGCTACGTGAGTCTATTATAAAGTATTGCTATGAGCTAGTGTTTGCATGTTCTCTTCACATCTGCACGAGTTTTCACGGGTTTTCCAGTTTCCTCTAGATAAAAAAATAAATAAAAATTCCAATTTGCTGTACCAAATTGCTCCTTGGTATGAATGAGTGTGTGAATGTGTGGTGTATGAGTGGTGTCCTGTGATGGACAGGCATACCATTCAGGTTGTCTAGTCACCAATGTTCACAGGATTGGCTCCAGATTCATTATGATCCAGGTTAATGAAAATAAAATGGTTAGTGAAGATGAATGAATGAATGAATGAATGAATGGATGGATGATATGTCAGCTACTTAATTATTTCTGTGAACTAAAGCTAAAGCCCTAACCAGTTTAGCATTTTTTTTTAAATAACAATGTGCTAATTTAAGTACTTGGTAAAAAAAAAAAAAAAAAAAAAAAAAAAAGTAGGTCCTTAGTCTTCATTCCAATATAGCTAGTGGCTCATTACATCACATACTGTAGGTGCCAGGATAGAGAAGAACCTTGATGCATGGTGAGTCCAATCGAGCACTGCTAGAGGACCAGAGGAATCATGGTGCAAAGCATGGTGTGATGAGTGTTTTAAGGTAGGTAGGCGCTTGGCTTTGTAGGCAAGCATCAGTGTTTTAAATCTGATATGGGTAGCTACAGGAATCCAGTGGTGTGAGCTTAGCAATGGGGAAGTGTGGGAGAACTTAAGGAGGTTGGAAACACGTCATGCAGCTGTATTCTGGATTAGTTGCAGAGAGCAGGTCCAGACCTGCCTGGAGCGAGGTGCAATAATCCGGTGTCAAAGCGACAAGGGACTGAATAAGCACCTGAGCCTCTGTGGATAAAAATGGCCAGATCGTCCAAATGTTGTAGAGGAGGAACCAGCATGAGTGAGTCAGTTTAGCGATTGGTTGGATGTCCATGGTTACCCTAAGGTTACATGCAGTGACAGATGGTGAGATCTGAGAGTTGTCCAGAGAGACCTCAAGATCTTGACATGAGGATGCATCTGTGGGGATGTTTAGCAGATCAGATTTGTTGGAATTAAGTTTCAGCTAATGAGCTGCCATCTACATTGAGCTGCCTGCCAGATATACTGAGATTGGTGCAGAAACATATGTGTACAAGGAAGGAAAGGAGAGAAAGAGTTGAGTGTTATCAGCATAGCAGTGGAATGAAAGCCAATGTGAGACTATGACCTGAAAAAGAGAGCAGGTATCGAGGGAGAACAGACGCACTGAGCCTTGTGGGACACCAGTGGAATCTGCATGGAGCAGATGTGGATCGTGCCACCTGATTTGACTGCCTCTCCAGGTAGGACACGAATAACATGAGGATGGACAGGAATGTCTTGTTAACCGATCCTTGAGGAACCCTATTTTTCCTTTAGTTTAGTGGCCATTTGCATATAAAATCCAATCCTACAAAACAGTGGGAAAAAAATAACACTTCTTTTTTATTCACTTCAAAGGTTTTAAAGGGAAAGAGTGAGTGAGAGAGAGAGAGAGAGAGAGAGAGAGAGAGAGAGAGAGAGAAAGAGAAATCTCCACATAATACAACTGTGTCCAAAAGTCTGAATTCACTATAAAGGACTGTTTTTATTACCAGTTATGAAAGATGAACTCAATAATGCACTGTTTAAAACTGAGAAAATATCCATTTGTAGCTATTTGAGAGATCCTTCTCCTGAAGTGACGTGTATCTGAAAAATACATTTTTTTTTCTTCTTCCGATTATTGCTTCAGAAGTTTCTTGTAACATTACACACTATAACTTAGTCTATTCTTGTATGGGATTTTGCTTCACTTGCCTCACTTACTGTGAACAAATAAAATGTCACATAGATGAATAATAATTTCACGGACAACATGGAGGATCACAAAACAATCTTCTGTTCCAAAAGATTTGCAACATCATGAACAATCTTCCCAGTCATGGTATTTCATATATCAAGGCCTTTTTCAGAGAGTATGCTAGAGTACATAAAAATACAGCGATCAAGCCAAACAAGAAGGAAAAAAGTAGGAAGTAGATGGGAAGTAGGAAGTACTTGACTCACTTCAATATGTAGACATTCAGTCAAAGATTCTAACCAATAACAACTCACTGATCCAGTCTACAGTCGCTCAACATTATTAATTCTACTCATCTCTTTTGATGTTGGTATTGCAAGATTTTAATTAGACTCATTTTTTGCTGATTGTACTAATGACTTATATATAGACGTAGATAATGACAGTAACCGTGGTGATGAAAGTATTATGTACTTGACATAATATGCTCATTATGCTACAACTCGCTGTATGAAGGATTCAATGAACTGCTGGTTGAGAGATGCACACTCTTGACAAGAAAGCAAAAGGTTCATTATTCAAATCGTTCAGGTTTGGCCAGGGTCATTATTTGCTAACACTTTACATAAGGGTGGTATCCTTAGAGCTAAATGACACCTACATAAGCCTTTTATGCCCATGAAGACAGACAGTCACAGTATTCACAGTGTTGTTATAAATACTCAAGTTCAAAAAAAAATCTCATGTTATGAAAGGCTCAGAGAAAATGTATATACAGTACCTATACATATTCATTAAGAATGTATTATACCACAGTGCTCACATCACCAAATATATGACATGACTTGACTTCACTGTTATTCTGACTTGACCACCAAGATATAGTCTTTATGACTGCTGATGTTTGGTGGAATAGGTCTTTATACATGTTTATGTTTATGTAGGGTTTTATTTTCTATTCCTAATCCACCAGAGACATTCTGAGGATCCTGAACAAACTCTTTAAAAGTGCTGAAATCCTCACATTTACGTCAAATCCTGAGCCTCTGACAGCTTCTCTGTGCCTCGGGTTAAGCCATTAATCCGGTAATAATTCCATCACTGTTAATGGTATATAATGCTATTATGTGTCAAAATGTGTAATGAAGCCACTTTATTTGCCATCATAATGTAATAAACGAAACTAGAATGTGCCACTTGTATTTCTTTTATCCTTCATGATAATTACCCAGTACTGTGCAGATCTGACCTGGATATTATGTAGAACTTGAACTTTTTCAGTACCTAACAAACAAACAAACAAACAACAGGAACAAAAAACATAGCCAGTTAAACCCGTTTCATGGTTTAAAACCAGTTAAATAAATAAAAATGAACCAAGCTGTTGGCTGGCAAGTGTATGGCAAGTCGTCGGTCAAAAAAATGCGTAAATGCTACATTTATTCACCATTAAAGGAACCCAGCAGTTAGAGAAGAGATTGAATCAAATTATTCAGTTTACACACACCGATGGACTGGACCATGATTTTTGCACCTTCCTGGTTGTGACAACTATCCAAGGAAATGTATGGGAACCATGGAAACTGAAGCTCTTTGGTTTCAGCCATGCACACATGCATACACACACACACACACACACACACACACACACACACACACTCATGCATACTCAAGCACAGCACAAAACTACCACTTTATTTTCATAGTCCATTTCAGACATACAGTAAAGCGTCTACAGACTGTCATGAATCAGCCGGATTCACACTTTCAGTATATAATAAGAGTATGTGAATACTAAATAGAGTACTAATTATTTGATCTGGTTGCCAAACTGCTATATTAATGACATCATGTAATATATTACATAATGACTACAATATAATCATGCCTTATACTGGTCTTAAAAAAAAAATTAATTAAAAGGACTGGAAATTACAAAATCTTAAGTATATACTGTACTTTGGTAACTATTTCACAGTTAGCAAATAGGTCATGATGGGCACATTCTTATTATGAGACCTTCTTATTATATTCTCATTATTATTAGTCATTAGTGTTTGCTTATCCAATTACATCAGATTGCAACATCATCCATTGTAGAGCCCAGAGCAAGAGCGAAGACTGTAATAATGATTATTACTGATTAATGCTTCTAATTACAAAGGTGGCAGTTCTGGGGGTTTTATCCCCTCACTACCTGTTTTAAAGCTCATTCAGTGTTACTACTTATAAATCTGCTACATATTTGGCCACTGTGGATCCTGAGTGTCAATTCATTAATACCTTTTAACGTTATACTGTAACTACTTAAACAAAGATGGACATAGTAAATAAAGTAGGAAGCACTTACTGCTAACATTTCTATATTATATTAGTTTGTTATGTCATTATATTAGCTGGAACCTTCTACAGGCTCGAATAGTACTGCTCTATTCTGCCATTATAGACTCGCAGATTAAAACAAATAACGTCCTTATGAAGAGTTGAGCGGTTAATGGTTTTAGCTTTCTTAAGCTTTCCACTTGGAATATACGTGGAGGTTCTACTTGTAATTGAGAAACCATCTGTTGTTGGGTTCCACATATACATTTTGTAATTCCAGGTTAGTCCTGTACAGTTAGAACATGGCAAAACAGTCCAAAAACATATAACACTCAAGTAGGCACTTTAAATGTTCACATTTAACAAAAATGGCGACTGAAAACAAACAATATTAAAAAAAACAACTGAAAAAATGGATTGGTAATAATTTGAAAACAATCATCAATATTAATAATAATAATAATAATAATAATAATAAGAAGAAGAAGAAGAAGAAGAAGAAGAAGAAGAGGAAAATTTTATATCCAATATGAAATTATTCTAAATTGAAATTATTTGGTGCCCAAATACGGGAGTTAATGTTAGACCCATGTCCAAGCCACGTCAGTCCAAAGAGCAGTGACGACTTGTCCATAAGAATATATAATGAATATATTCTCTTTTGAATGAGCCAAATCTTGCTGTTTGCTGTTTGATTTCTTCACGTTTCTAGATGTTGCACAATTCTGCAGTAGTGAACTCACTGCCCCATTTAGCACCAGGGAGTTATTATTGCAAAAAGGGAACTGCACCAAGCACTAAAGGAGACCCATTGAGGAAAGAATTATGCTGCCCCATGCTTGCTCTAGTGAAGGAGAGGCAGGAGAGTTAATGACAGGATTGCCAAATTCAACTAGTTTAAAGATCTTGTCCCTCTTCACTGAATTTTGTTTGAGGACGTGCTGTTATTAATGTCATCTAGCCCCACCAAATTCCATGGGCATGAGCTGCTCCTGTTAATGAGATAAATGAAGCAGAGGATTGTGGTCATGTTAATCCAAACCCTGCCAAAGCACTGAAAATGAAGCCTGGGACAGATTCAACAAGACTGAGTGCATGGAAAAATTCACCTGGCTAACGTTTGACCAGGAGAACATTAAAGCTCATTGTAAATTACTTCTAGCCTGTGATGAACGAAACGGTTAATATATTCTACAAAGATCAAAACACGACCAATATGTATTATTAGTGTTAGGCTGTTGATTGAAGCTAAATTGGACAGTCGTAATTCTTGTATAACCCCTCCCACCTGCCCAACAAAGTCTAACTGGGGTTTTCCCATCTGGTCCCACCTGATCTCACACATGGTGGTGCAGTGGGGCCTTTAATACTTTCGGGCTCAATTCTGGCCACCAGTTATTGTCCCCATGTCCACATGGGCTTCCTGTGGGTTTTCTGGTTTACTCCTTCCTCCTAAAAACATGCTGGTAGGTCCGTTTGCTTATCTAAAATGTCCCTAGGTGTGGACGAGTGTGTGTAATGCACTACAACGGACCGTTGTCTTGTCCGAAGTATATTCCTGCCAACACAGTTGCTAACAGTTCTAATGGGTGATGGTAAATTTTTCATTTTATATGCACTGAGAGTCATAAAAAGCTACAAGCATTGACTGTGTTCTTCATCTGTGTCTGAGCCTTAACAATCTGTATCTTTTCATACAAATTGAGTGCAAGACCCAAAGCAGATCATTAGCTGGATGTGCGCTTCTTTCACAGCCTTAGACAACAATATATCCTCTGTCTGATCTTTCATATCCTGCTTTTCTTTCTTTCAGCCCTCATTCAAGGATGAGAAAGCAGACTATCAAAACAAGAACTTGTAGACAAAAGTGAGTTCTTACCCTGAGCTGCAAATCTGCTCAATAAGAGAACAAATCCTTTTAGTACTACTATCATATGACTCCTATTAAAATACAGCACTTATACTTCACAGTCAGGTGCAAGCACTCTTTTACCTTCAATATGTTAAGCGTTGCATATACACTGAAATAGACTCCCATCGTAATTACAGTCTGTAATTACACCCTTCTGTTCATTCTGTACATATTGGAAAAACCAGATGTTATGATCTTTACTACATAATGCCTAGTTAATGTATTTCTCTTTCGGATTCGACTCTATTTTCTTTTTTTCAAGCGCTGAGCAACTTCCAAACTCAATTTCTTACGTATGATATTTTCCATGGTCCATCCGTGTTCTGATCTATCTTTGCGAACAAATGAAGAATTTCTTCAGTTGTTAAGGATTTGTTAAGACTTTCTTGTGTAGAAAACACCAATTGAATGAGAAAGAAGCATCTTCATTGCCAAAACATAATGACCAGCTTAACAAAGGATAACGATATAAAGGTGATAGGGAGCTATGATGATGGGCCATGTAATTGTTAGGTGTGGGTATGAATTAAGCAGCATTCAGATGATATTTCTAACAAATTTCTTAAACAAAGGATTCAGCAAAGGAAGCGGGGCTACAAGTGAAATCAATTATAGCAATCGTTGCTTTTTCTGTTACACCAGGCTTGAACTAGAGAATTAGAGACACTTCCTTTATTATTATCAAACCTTGTTTTTTTTTTTTTTTCTCCCTAGGACACTTAACACACATAACAGTAATCATTTAAAAGTTTGTAAATGCTGATTAAAAATTTGGAACCTATATAAAGATAGATAGATAGATAGATAGATAGATAGATAGATAGATAGATAGATAGATAGATAGATAGATAGATAGATAGATAGATAGATAGATAGATAGATAGATGTTGACAACTTAAGTTCCAAAGTTACTTTAATTAGATTAATATTTACACTGGGAAAGTTACATGTATTGAGAAATGGGTTACACACCAGCTTAAGTCGATTGTCTGGTTGTACCATTCATTTTTTTTTAATAAAAAGCACCTATGTATACTTCATGCCTCTGAGATTTCAGACTTTTCTTGATTAGAAGCTTCAGAAACGTCTAGACCACTGCCTTTAAACACAAGCACTTGCTTTTTAAGCTGAAAAGAAAATCTGGAGAGACAGTTTGGACTGAAGAAGGACACAGTGTTTGTTATCTTTGCTATAAAATGTAATACAGTGTAGCATAAAAGCAATATGAAAGACATGACGATAATATATGAATGAGAAGATGGCAAGCAGTGAAATAAACATTGACAATTTACGAGTTTCCTATTAGAATCTAGCAAATAACACACAAGGTCAGAATCGTGCGTAACTGAAACATTTACATTTATGGCATTTGGCAGAAACCCTTATACAGAGTGATTTACATTTATCTCATTTGTGCAACTGAGCATTTGAGGGCTAAGGGCCTTGATCAAGTGTCCAGCAGTGGCAGCACTGGGATTTGAACTCATGACCTTCCGATCAGTCCAGCGTCTTAACCACTGAGCTACCATTGACCTGCAATTGGCCCATAATGAGGATTTCATACCAAAATCTCTATTCATATCTCAGAGGGTAACTATTGACTTAAGCTTTCAGAGATGTCCACAGGGGGCGGTGTTTGCCAAATAGAGAGACGTGTCTTAGTTACACATGATTCTAACCTTAACCCTCTTACCCCTAAGTTCCCACAGTATTGTGTCCCATAACCTCATATTCCCCAGAGAAACAGCATGCCAACCCTGAGTTCCTGGACCAAAATCAACATTTTAATTTGAACATTTTTAGGCCTTGAAACAACTTATAATAATGTATTTGTGTAATATAACTTTGAAAATGAAGCAGTTCAGTGTTTTTACTAAACTTAGAGCACAATTCTTAACTAGAGAAATGACCAAATATGCTCACTAAAATCCTTCTACTCATTTAGAAGTACCATACGAGCATCAGCGTGGTCAATGCCTAAATAAAGTCAAGTAAATAATAAATAAATAAATGCATTTTAGTGCCAAAAGTCAACTTTCTGGTGATAATCAGAGCAGCAGGTCGTGTTTTCACGAATGTACAGAGATGGTCAGGTTATGACTCCAAACCCCTGCAGAGTCAGTCGCACTGGTTGATGCTGAAGATGAAGACGGATCAGGGGCTGAATCAGGAGAGTTTGACAGCGTAATAACGTAATCACGTCGTGACGTCATCAACCTTCCGGGTCAAAAAATTATAATTAAATAAGTAAGGAATCGTAGCAGAGTAATGCCGGTATACCGGACTTACGGGGGTAACGTTTACACTGTAAAGCCGTTATATCGGCCTTACGGGGAATTAGCATAAACGACCAAGTTGGCATTTCGTCCTTACGGGAATAGATCAAAGACGGGCAAGCCGGTTTTTTGGCCATACGAGGTAAGAGGGTTAAGACAAATTTCTTGAGCAATATCCTTTTTTCTTTTGTTTTTGTTTTTGTTTTCATACTGATTGTCTTGTATATTGTTGTTTAGGGCCAATATGACTACTTTTTAAATGATTAATCAGAAAAACATGAGTATTTACTATTAGCTATTTTTTATTTGTAATCAACTGAAATTGTATTGTTTAGTTTCTTTCATCTTCGGGATGTAATGTTTTACTCTCAACCCCTGAGCTTGGACAGATAACATCCATCCATCCATCTTCAACTGCTTACTCCTTCTTCAGGGTCACGGGGAACCTGCAGCCTATCCTAGGAAGCATCGGGCACAAGGCGGGGTACACCCTGGACAGGGTGCCAGTCCATCGCAGGGACAGATAACAGTTAAAACACAATAACACCAAAT
Source organism: Ameiurus melas (assembly GCA_012411365.1). Taxonomy (NCBI): domain Eukaryota; kingdom Metazoa; phylum Chordata; class Actinopteri; order Siluriformes; family Ictaluridae; genus Ameiurus; species Ameiurus melas. Next base: position 15,524,234 of record CM022775.1, read on the forward strand.
TGCATTGTCACACATTTTTCAACACATTTAAGTCGTAACAACTTTGAAAGCATTCTTCAATCATTAATCTTCAAAGTAATTTGCTTAACCAAATGATTTTCCGAAGCACATGTAACAAAACGTTCCACATCTTTTCATTTTGGATGTTGATATTCGCCATTCTTTTCCCATTTGGTGCCTTTGTCACATTTTAGCAATGGTTCTCAAGGGAAACGGCTCAACAGAATTAATTCTTCATTCTTATCGATACTGAATGGCTTCAGAGCTGCTTATTCACAGTCACAGGAGAATGGTCAAATGGAGAATTTGTAAGTATCCTTTCGGCAAATTTACCCTGGATTGTTTCATACATACTAATAAAAAAGCTGGGGATTTAGCCATATGTTCCTGAATGCTAAAAGACTTTAAGCTTTGCTTTATAAGCCAGATGAAGCAAATATGTAAAAGTGTTATTTCAAATGCAGTGGAACAGAGGCAAAAATGTGTTGGAAAAATAAGCAGTTGGACCCCTTTGGCTTATTCCCCATTGTGGCATACAGCAGAGTTCATGGAAAAATTATTCAAAAATTGAACGTGTTTATTGATATTCACAGGTCAATAAATATGCGCCAGCCATGTAAACACACCACACATGTTACATGTTTTGGCTTGATTTCTCCATCTTGCAGTTTCAATGCGGTTTTACAGCTCTGTTTTGCCAAGTCAAGCTGATTGGCAGATGGAGAGGCTCAGGTGCTACATAGATGATGCATAACCTAATCAACGGGGTAGAGCTCGTTCAACACTCAGCTGTGAAATCACTCATTTAAGCCTTTGGATTGCACATGGCTCCAGAGTACAATTACCTAAAGTATTTGTGCACTACTCTGAGGTTGACTAAACATAATTGTCTATCAAAGCTTCGTCAGGGAAGGACAGTGGGTGTGTTTAATGACGCATATGTTGTATATGGCTTCAGCATTTTTCTACTGTACATTATTTTATTACCGTTAATAGTTGTTTAGGCCAGTTGCCTTATTATGTAGACCATGAGGTGTACACAACTGCACACTTTTCCCAGTTTTGGCAGGAATGTCTGTAATTATAGCTGATTTACAGTGACTTGGTGCCAAAACGCACACTTTCTGATATCTGTTGCTTCCACTTAGAATGAACTAGTAAACACACAATTGTTGCCTGCATCTGGATATAAGTTGTACAGTTTGGAAAAGGGTTAAATAATGAAGCTAACATCAAATTTCAAAATTTAAAGTAGAAAAATTCAAACTAGTTTCATCTGAAAGTAAAACTACCACCAGAGCACGTATGAACACGAATGCTCCAATGGCAAATAAACCTCTTCCTTCAGCGTAACAACTAATAATAATAATATTAAACATAGCAATATAATAATGAAACATATTGTGGCAAACGATGTTGTTTCAATAGCACACCATTAGGTTCCAATTACAATCTTGATTACATTCAGTGCATTAATATGCCAGTTGATGGACCCAGAATTTTGCAGAAGCAATTTTTAAGTGCTATCAGTGGACTGTGTTCACTTTGTGATTTATATTTATATTTTAATATCTCACCACTACATTTTGTGAGCCAAACATTCAGAGCAATACTTTATTCTGTATCATTTTACAACCTGGCCAACAGCCACCAGTTGTTTCATCTTGAATATTCAATTCAACTGAGGGCAACAAACAAATGTGTATTGTTTTGAGCTTGAGAAGGAATTAAGTAACTGTTGCATGCAGATCACACTCAGTATGGAATACCAGAGAAATATATATAATATATATATATATATATATATATATATATATATATATATATATATATATATATATATATTTTTTTTTTTCAAATAATTGAGACAGGAGCACTGCACAGGCTTCTAACTCGACCCCAAGTTTGGGTACGGCTGTAGAGATTGTAATGAAATTTTCCTCTCTAATTTTGGTGTGTCTACAGTCCCACTTTGCAGAGTCCAAGTAGAGTACAGAGTCCCAATCCATAGAATAATAGTAGAGTCCAGAGTCCCAGTCCATTGAGTCTGACATTAATCTAAAGTCCCTATCCATGGAGTCCACGTAATGTGTAGATTCCTAATCCATAGAGTCCACGTTGAGGCCAGAGTCCTAATCCATAGAACCCGAATTGAGTCCACAGTATCAATCCATAGAGCCTGAGTTGAGTCCAGAGTCCCAATACACTGAGTCCAAGATGAACCTAAAGGCCCTATGCATGGAGCCCAAGTAAAGTGCAGAGTCCTAACTCATAGAGTCCAAGTTGAGGCCAGCGACCCAATCCATAGAGTCTAATTGAGTCCACAGTATCAATCCATAGAGTCTGAGTTGAGTCCAGAGTCCCATTCTATAAAGTCCTAGTCGAGTCCTCAGTATCAATCCATAGAATAATAGTTGAGTTCCGAGTCCATGTTCAGTCCAGAGTCCCAATCCATAGATTCTGAGTCCCTATACATTACATGGAGTCCAAATCAAGTGCAGAGTCCTAATACATAGAGTCCAAGTTGAGTCCACAGTATTAAGCCATATAGTCTGAGTTGAGCCCAGAGTCCCAATATATAAAATCAAAGTTGAGTCCAGAGTCCGAGTCTATTGCGTCCATGTTAATTCCGGAGTCCCAATTCATAAAGTACAAGTTCAGTCCAGAGTTCCAATTCATAGAGTCCTAAGAGAGTCCATAGTATCAATCCATAGAGTCCTAATAGAGTCATTGTATCAATCCACAGAGTCAAAGTTGAGCCCAGAGTCCCAGGCTTTAGCATCTATGTCGAGTCCAGAGTCCCAATCCATAGACTCTCAGATGAATCCAGCATCCCTATCCATGAAATCCAAGTCAAGTGCAGAGTCCCAATCCCATAGTCCAAATCGGGCCCAGAGTCAAAACCACAGAGAACAAGTCAAGTTGAGAGTTCTAATATATAGACAAGTTGAATCCAGAGTTCCAACATATAGAGTCCAAGACAAGTCCACATTACTAATATGTGAGTCCAAGTTCTGAGTCTACTTCTGTGTCCCACTGCATTGAGTCCAGAACTAAAGTACTGAAATGCTAAAATAAAACTATAGTACATACTCGTGCAATGGTGGTGGGGAAATGTCAAAACCTGGGATTTTGTTTTTTTAAGAATAAAATATTTTGTGCTTTTAAATTAGTTTATTGCAACTCTGTAGTAATTACCTTGCTGCCTGAACTATAACGTGTCAAATTGCTATATGATAATGTACATTATTTATTTGGGTGTCAGGCTTTCAGATAGTTCAGGAAATCATGTTTTGATATCGATGCATCATTTCTGGATTGCGCTTGACAATAACTTATTTTTCTTAGTCACTCGACTGATAAGAATTGAGTAATAAGAAGTCAAGTTCGTCACTAAATCTGTGACTCGAGTATCTCTGTCTGTTTCTGTCTGAGGTGCTTTAACACGTGTGATTCTAAATTAGTTGAAAATTTGACTTAAACCAATTTTATTTAAACTATTTTCAAACTTTATTTGTGCGTAAAATGTTATAAAGACCTTTTATGGTATTTTATAACTTCCCACAACTCCAATGCAAATCTAATGGAGCATATTGACTTTCACAGGAAACAGACTGTTATTTGTTAAGCAACACAATTTGATGTAAGTGCACAATTTGTGTGTTTTTGCTCCTTTGTGAAGTTTTTCCTTTATTTTTTATTTTTTTTTTACTTTAAAATGTTCAACATTCTGTAAATCCTTATTTTAACACATCTTATCCGCCTCACATTTAAGCACAAATGTTTTTTCTCTCCTGGTCTTTAGCAGATGATACATTGTGTTGTTTTGCTTTAACAAGCATTGGTTAAAAACAGCCCAGATCTCTGGGGTCATCGCAGCTCGTCTTTGCAATCAGTCAGATTGTCTCCAAGAGCGCTTTGCCTCAGGACAATCATTTGTTGCTGTTCAATAGGAGAGAGAGAGACAGCGTCTTTTCATTCCCTACCCTCTCTGTTTCCTTTTGACCCAATGTAGCCTCTTTCAACTGTTGTGGCAGCACTTTTCTGTGTTCAAACATAATATACTCTGAAGAGAAGGGTGCCTCTGTCACCTATTAATACAAATGAGGAGGTGGACAAATAACTGTATTTGTACATGCTCTGACTGGCATCTGTGTCTACAGAGATAAATGACGGTCCAGTGTTAAACTGTATGAAAATGTTGTCTGATGTTGTATTGATCGTGTTTTCCACATACTGTGTTCTATAATTACTACAATCAGAACAGATGACGCATTTGTTTTGTTTTTTTCCCCAACATCAATAAAGCTTAAACTCCCTTCATACCCATGGAAATTTAAATGTCAAAGGATGACACAATAGCCAAATACCCAGGTTCCTAGACAAGTGTCATGTCTGGATTTCTCATAAAAACAAATAATAAGAAAAAACAAAAAACCTGATCTCTTTGATGGTTAACCAGCTGAACTGAGTCTCTGCCACAGCTCAGCGTGACGGTGTCGCATAGCAGTCAACATGTTTGATGTGTTTCAAGGTGGGCCTTTTCTGTAAGGTTGCATCCCATAAGAAGTCAGTCTTTATTGGAGTGAAGCTAAATTAAATTCATATTTATTGTGATTTGTTAAGTTAATGTCCCCGTGTCACTTAATATGGAGGTGCGATATTGCCATTTTGGTCATATTTGCTCTTTCTAGTCAATCAGGCACACTTTATAGTGCCAGACCTACTTCTGGAATCTTTTATGACAGAATCCATTCATAGGGTTCCAATGTGACTCATTTGTGTCACTCTTCCACCAAACCACCTTGCAGGATTCATTATATAGACACTTTTATATAACTAGGGGAAGAACCTAACACACTGACTGTGACCATGCAGCCAGTTTCCCCTTGCAAGGATATCTTTTATTCCCCATGGGGATGATCCTTATCTCAGTCTCTTTTGCCAATGTTTTTGCTTCCTTTTCTTCCTAACACAGTTATCAGACTCTAGAATCTGCCACTGGATGAGCGTTATCTCTCCTGGGCTTTGGGATGACAAAATACTATCATATTCTCAGTTTGTTCATATATATATATATAATAAATATATATTTCTAAGTTTGATACACTGGGCGTCTGCCATCAGTGACTCCACCAATTTTGGTCCAAAATGATCATCACCTGGTCAATGTCTATGAACCTAGAGAGCATATGGGAAGCATAGCTTTTCATTACTGCCTAGTGTGCGGTAAAGTGTATGTGGTACATTTATAGCTTTACAATAGCTATTGAATAACTAACACGTAAATGAACAAATGGACCAGTCAAAACAACCAGTTTTTAAAGATCGAAGACCATCAGTATGTTTGAAATGAACAGGTATGTTGGTAAAATGTACAAGCACAAGACTCTAAGCTCAGTGGAATAACATAACTACGTCTTATACTACAGCAGGTTGCCAACTACAACAATTTTTATTGATTAAAGAACGGCATGTAGAATGATTTGTTCCTTTAATGACATTTAATGTTGTGAAGCATTGAGAAAACAAGTAAGTTCCTGTTATTGCTTATCGTATAGCCATAATAAATAGTCGTTCCTTCACCAGCCGTCAATCCTGAGGACTTTCCTGTATTGGAAGTCTTAAATTTACAGCTTTATCTCCTAAAACTCTTTCTACAAATGCTAAATAAACATCTCACAGATAATATCTCCATATCAACAATTACATGTTTTTTTTTTTGTTTTGTTATCCGTTTATGTGGAATGTAGACTATACTATAACTGTGAAAGGTGTAACTATGGAAACAATAATTTTGTAAAGGTTTTTTTTTTTCTTTCACCTAAACAAGGGTAATAATAGTTATTCCTGTGTACAATTTGGTATTTTAAATATAGTACTTGTTGTTTGATTGCTATGCGTTTAATGTTTGTAGCCCTTCTTCAGACTAGCTCTAATTCCCACAATTTTCCCAATCCATTATTAACCCTAATTTGGTCACCTGCCAATTCCCACCAACTGGAGACAACCAATGGTATCCTTTCAAACGGCTGCTCATGCTGCATCACAGGGCAGCATGACACACTTAGAAGGAAGCGCTAGCTCCACTCTTCCGGATACATGAACTCACGGTTGCCAACGATCGGCAGTGTGATTGACAGGGGAGGGAAAGTATGTCATCCCTCCCACCCAGAAAGCACGGCCAATTTTGCTCCCACTGGCTCCTATCTATGGATGGCTGTGGCCTCAAACAGCTAGATGTTTAGATTGTACAGTGCCTTGCATTGGATAAAAGCCACATGAATAAAATAGAATGTAAATGCAATGACAACTTGCTCACATAAACACTTTAGCAAAGGTTTTTTTTTTAAATAATCTTATACTGTATGTTCCATCGAGTTTAACTGTGGGAAAATCCCAGCTACAACACTGGCATAATGCATTACCTACCTCTAGGCCGTTTGTGAAAGTTCCATGTTGTGAAAGTGCACCATATTAGCATTTAAATTATTTAAAATATAAATGGATATTATACTGGCATCTCAGGCAGGCATATATGACTTACACACTTATTGTGTGCAATATATAGTTGAATTGCTCAATGAACTATTGAACTCCAGTGGCGATATACTGTAAGCAGATCAATGCCAAGTGAGTTGAGATGAGATGAGTCTATACTACGGTGCAAAGTGCAACCCTGATAATGCCATTGCAGTTTTGTAGTATTGGACAGCTTTTTTTTTTTTACTGCTCTGAGTAAATGGTGGTAGTGGAAGGAAGAAGCTGTGCTTTCATCTTTTGACTAAGAGAGCTAAAACTAACTTTCACATACCCAGCATTTAGTCCATTTGAGTCAAACCTGAGGTGGTCTCCGTTCGCTTCCATGCCGTTGTGATGAGAAAGGGATTCGACTCTGAATCGATACACCTTCAGGAAGTGAATTAAGGCTGCTGTCTGGTTTGAAGATTTTTTTTATACTGTAGATGTGAGCTTCTGAACTGAGCCACGAAGCACAAACTTGAGCAAACCCGAGAGAGAAAATAAACACGATGCAAGATATGAACCATTTTAAACTCATTCTTTACATTTAATTATTGAGTGAGTGCTGATTGTGTGTTCTCCATGCTTGGGTGATGTTTGGGGGGATTTCTTCAGACACTTTGTTTACATTTATTCATTGCTGTAGACCAGTGAATGAAAGAATTTGATCAGGTTTTCAGCTATGTACACCCCTTTGTGGTTGTTTTTTGTAAATTATTCACAAAACAAACCAAGGAGCAAACCTCATTGTGGACTGTGAAATGTTCCGCATTGATTGAAGAGCTTTAAAAACTCAGAACGGAACTCTATAACATATAGAAGGTTTAGCAGATGTTTTTTTTTTTTTTCAAAAATCCCTTACAGCAGCTTTAATATTACTTTAGCGAGGATCAATAGTGAAACAAGGGCACCTTGTCTCTAGACTCTGAGGAAACATTCTGGCATGACCTTTAGTCGAAGATTAACCTCTGAAAGCTTGAACTTATTCTTCAGTTTTACCTCTTGAAAATTATTCAGCACACATTATGAACCTTTTTGTAACTGCAGTGAGATCAATTGCGAAATGTACAGGACAGTATGTAGTTACAATCATGAGAGGATCGCTGAGATCTTGGCTGATACTGGTTCAAGATAGAGTTTGGCAAAGATACAAACTAAAAAGAAAAGAAAAACGTAAGTAGACTCAACAGCAGAGGCCATAATGTGTTTGATTAACTTCCTGTGACATAAGAGTCTAGTTCTCGAAAGTAGATGCGCCGAACTCTTTGCCAGCAATCATTAGAGGAAGAAAGGCAGCCAAAGAATATTATGCAAAATTATCACAGGACAGACTGTAGCACAATTTTCACATTCGCAAGAATGGCCTCCAAACACCCAACCATGTCAGGTAACCTCTGAGCAGGGGGTTGTTGATTTTTCACTTGACAACAGGTGAGCTAGCATGTGGTGCTCTGACACAGAGCGAGAGTGAAAAGTATTCATTTGTCTCTACAGACTTATATGAAGCATTGTATCTTAAGAACTCGGAATTTTACACTGCAGTACTAGAACAATTATGCAATCCATTTTCTCATGGACTTCACTTTCCTTCACTTTTTTTTTTCTTGTATATAATCAGCCTAACACTGCAAACTTTCTAATTACCAATCGATTTATTTACTTCATACATGTTCATTTTATCCCTATAGAGCAGGCTTGTTTAACGTCTATGAAGAAAGAATCGTTTTCAAATCATCTAAATATCAGAAATCAAATATTCGTGAAATTTTGATATCTGAGATTTTAGTCTGGGTTTTGCCGGTAGGAATATTGTCTGAATTCCTTATCTCAGTGAATGTCAAGGTCCACAGAGAAACAAGCACTGCTTTGATGTCGATTTGTATCGTTCTCTCACTGATGTGTTACCTGATTGTGTCCGGCTGTATCATGTTAATTCATTGATTAGTTTGTCTATAGGACATACCCTGCTCTTCCTTTCACGTTAAGTCTAAGCCATGGGTCCTTAGTTTACACCATATATACACACATATGTATGTATATATTTATATATATATATATATAAAAATATATATATATATATATATATATATATATATATATATATATATATATATATATAAAATTTAGCATAATAGGTTAATCAGGAAATATTTACATATAACTATTTTTATTAACCCTACCTGCTAACCCTAGTTGTATTGAGATCTAAAATATACATTTATATTCATATTGGCATCACGTGACTTTTTTTAATTGTACATGTGGGCTTTTAGCAACTATGCAATTATGCAATCACAACCGTTTTCTATTTGTAAATAATTGAACAAACCGTATAATGTTATGGGCTTTTATGTGTAGATTTTTAGATATAATCCCAATTATGTGAAGATGTGAATACTTATGCAACACATGTGTGTAATTGTGTATGCTGTAGTGTGATTTCAATATAATAATAATAATAATAATTCCCCATGCCGCTGAGGTTTAACAGAAGGGTTGAACGCGGCTTCTGTTGTTTTTGCAATCTCTTTATGGACAAATAGGCCTTGACTCGGAAAAATCTCAATGGACGACCCGACGAGATGAATGATCCCGAAAGGCCGGTGTACTTGGGTCTTTCATATCTGGCCTTGCCGGTTTTTTTTTCCTCCACTCCCAGGTGATCGACTCATCATCAATGGAGAGCGTAGCATGATGCAGAATCTGGAGTCTTGATGAAAGCCTCCAATTCAAATCACGTAAACTCCACTTTGTTCGACTAATTGATCCCTCTGTGCATCTTCCACATGATGACAGAAAAGAAAGGGAGTTTAAAGGAATGTGTTTTTTTCCCCCCATAACCAGATTTGGAAACGTGCATTCAAATTTCACAGAATTTCATAGTCTCATCTTCAGAGATCACTCTAAAAAAAAAATGCTGCCGAAAGGTAGCATCGAGCAACATTAAAGAACATAGTTTGACAGGAATACTTTACCAGCAATCATTAAACCAGGGTTGTGGGACACCTGGAGAGCCACAGCACATAGAGTTTAGCTGGGAATCTAATTACCAATGCCATAATCATTTGAATACGGTGTGCCAGAGGACAGAAACACCGCGCTCTCTAGGGTTGTAGCCTCCAAGACAGGAGTCTGTTTGAAAACCTTAGATCAATGTACCAGTTTTGACAAACAAGCCCTCTAAAACGTTGAAGCTCCACGGCCATGAAAACCTAGAACACAATCAACAAGCAGATAGCTTTGTTTCATTGTTATACGATGTCCAGTTCATCTTCATGTCTTAAAATACACCAGTAGACCATACGAGGTTACCCAGGTATCATGCCGTAACAGCCAATTAGCAACTTTTAGTTGACAAAAGGGGGAAAGAAAATCCAGGAGGGGGAAACTTAAGTCTTTTTCTTACTGGTAATTGCCTGGATAATGCTTTTATGTCTTGAACATGGCTCCCAAGTGAATGCTCTCCATAAAAGCGATGCATCTTTGGCGTCGGTAATTGGTCATGAAAGTCAACCTGACGATAACCTCTCAGGCTTGAGATGCAAGACGAGGGTCTTGTTCACTCTAGAAGCAAGTGACATTTTATACGTGCGGTATCCACGCCTCCGCAAAAAACACCACTGTCCAGACTTCATGTTTTATTCAGGGATTCAACAACAGGTTTTGTTCCATTAAGACGCACCATGTTTGCGCATGTCAAAGTGCTTCAAATATACCCTGAAAGCACTGGTACTTTGTGCAATGCCATTTCTCTCCCAATAGACACCTGCTTGAAAGAAACCCAATGTTCTTTTCTTACCTTCTTATAATTTACTGTAATTTACTGTGGTACGTATATAAACCAGGAAATAATTAGGGGTCTGTCTCAAATGCTAGAATTCGTGTCTATCTAGTGTTCTTACAAGAACGTCACAACTACAATAAAAGTCTTAAACGTGGAAAAAAAATTTTGGGGGGAAGCAAACCGAATTCATTAATTGTGACACAGTAAATGCTAGTTGTTTTTGCTGTGAAATGGCTGCTAGAATGACGTCGGAAGATGTTGACAGATATGCAGACTCTAATGCAAATCACAGGTTCTCGTTCTAACATGTTATCATTTATACACTTAGGACTGGTGAAAAGACTTCCAAATGTGTTGTTAATTAACAAAGTGAAACATTCTGTATGCTGTATTTGTTGATATGGTGAAGTTTTCTGTTTGCATGTGTGGAAGGAGTCTCCAGTGTCAGCACTTCAGTGACCGAGTCAGTAAGTTTTCCACCACAGGAAAGTCTTCATGACAATGAACTTTGCACGCTCGGGTTTCTCAGTAATATTACAAGTTGCATTACTAAATAATCCATACACTCTAAAAAACAAAAACAAAAAACACTGGGTTAAAAACTGGGTTATTTTTAGCCAAACAGCTGGGTAAATATAGGACAGAACATATTTTGGGTTAAATTAATAAATCAAGTTGGATTGTTCAGTTTAACCCAGGAAAAGGGTTGTTTTTTATTATTTATTTTTGCCTTGAAGTTCATATATATATATATATATATCTTGTATGTTTGCCCACTGACAAAGAAATGATCAGTCTATAATTAATCTTGGGTGAGAACCTCCTTCCCTCAGCCAGGGCATTGAAAATGGGTCGTGGATGGGTATTCCAGCATGACAATGACCCAAAACAAACGGCCAAGGCAACAAAGGAGTGGCTCAAGAAGAAGCACATTAAGGTCCTGGAGTGGCCTAGCCAGTCTCCAGACCTTAATCCCATAGAAAATCTGTGGAGGGAGCTGAAGGTTCGAGTTGATAAACATCAGCCTCGAAACCTTAATGACTCGGAGAAGATCTGCAAAGAAGAGTGGGATAAGATCCCTCCTGAGATGTGTGCAAACCTGGTGGCCAACTACAAGAAACGTCTGACCTCTGTGATTGCCAACAAGGGTTTTGACACCAAGTACTAAGTCATGTTTTACAGTGGGGTCAAATACTTATTTCCCCTCATTAAAATGCAAATCAATTTATAACATTGTTGACATGCGTTTTTCTGGATTTTTTTGTTGTTATTCTGTCTCTCACTGTTCAAATAAATCTACCATTAAAATTATAGACTGATCATTTCTTTATCAGTGGTCAAACGTACAAAATCAGCAGGGGATCAAATACTTTTTTCCCTCACTGTATGTGTGTATATATATATATATATATATATATATATATATATATATAAATTTAAATCAGGTTTGTGTGCATCAATATAAATCAGTGATTTGTCTTGCTCCTGGAACTACTGTCAGAGCTGCTGTTACAGAAAAGTGAATCAATCATAAAGCACTACTAATCAAATAAACCATTCTAAGACGTGAATATCTGTACTTTTTCTGAGACGAGCTTTTCTCACATCATGCACAGCTGGTTATCGAAATATAATGCAACGTTCAGCTGATATTAATAAATCCTGATATTAAAACATTCTATTATAAAGGGTAGATAGTAATCTTGCTTTCTATATGCTGTAATATTACAGAAGTAATGATTTACACCTGAATTTTTGTAGTGGTTGTTGTTGTTTTTTAAACCCTACCTATCTGCACTCACATCTGGAGACACTGCGAATGCCAGCGTGAGGTTCATTAGATTAAGACAGATAACAAGAAGACACATAAGCTCAGGAGTAATAATGGATACAGATGCTGCCCATGCTGTGCTTTATCGAGCACGGAGGCCACGGTCGATATCGAATGGACAAAACTGACATTAATTCACCTTGCTCCAGTCAGGCTAAATGACGAGAAACCGGAGCGTGCGGCAAAATAAAAAATTCTAAAAAAATAAAAATAAAAAAAACTAAATAGACGCAAGAAGATAAAAAAAATTCAGACCATAACCACACTAAAAGAAGGCAGTCGGAAAAGAAAAATGAATGACAGCTTGTCGTTGCATTCTTCATTTTTCCCGAGAGCCTCTGACTGTCTCTAAAGCGACTGATAAAACAGCTACTAAACAGCACCCTGGCTAAGTTATGAAAACAAGGAAAATGGAGCTTGATATGTAAAAACTGAAAGTACAAACGAACACAAATAAAACAATGTGTCTGATTACAGACGCCACTCGATTAAGCGTTGTCACCCTCGGGAACCAAATATGCTGCGTCATTTTGAAGAGACCTCGACTACCGCTGTTGAAAAATGGAGGCCGGAGAATAGAAATGGGCATATTTTCGTTTTTAATTATTCATCAGGCGCACGGATCGTTAAATAGGATGAATTCTGAAGAGACAGGAATTTACAGTCGCAAGGCAATGCTCATTGTGCATTCTTGAGAAGTGGCTCCTTTTCTACTCTAATGTTGCTGCTACAGGTACTAATGTTGATGTCCTATGAAGGTCATATCCATAAATAATCACCGGGGTTTATATGTGTCTTTTTGCGGAAAATTCATCGCAAGGTTGTTGTTGTTTTTTTTTAACCTTGAATAATGCATGAAATTCTAATTAACACCTTGAGTAATTAGTGCGTACTTAAAGGTTTCTCGTTTTTATTCCTTTTCTAAAGGAATTGTAGCAGGACTTTACATCTTACACTGATAATAATAATTCAGTTATATAAAATCATAAGATCGTAACAACGGCATTTTGTTTGTTCATTTAGTTATGCCACGAAGAAGCGATTTCACACAACAGATGTTTACATATAGTCCACCAGACACAAAAAATAACATGAATTTACATACGCTTGATTCTTAATACTGTGTGTCGTTACCTGGATGAGCAACGATTGTGTTTGTGTTGTGTGAGAGTTGTTCACGAGGTCCTTGTTTGTCCTGAGTAGTTAAACTGCCCACTGTTCTTCCACAATCAATCCTCCAGGTCCTACACATTCTTTGCTTTTCCAGGACCTTCTGCATATTTGACCTCTTTCCAGCAGCATCTATATGATGATAATGATAATGAATCTTTATTGATCACGTATACATTACAGCACAGTGAAATTCTTTTCTTCACATACCCCAGCATGTCAGGAAGTAAGGGGTCAGAGTGCATGGTCAGTCATAATACAGCGCCACTGGATCAGAGAGGGTTAAGGGCCCAGCGGTGGCAACCCGGCAGTGCTGGGGCTTGAAACCCTGGGGGCGGCTGTGGCACAGGTGGTAGAGCGGGTTGTCCGCTAATCGTATGGTTGGCGGTTTGAGTCCCGAAGTGTCCTTGGGCAAGATGGATGGACCCCAAGTTGCTCCTGATGGCAAGTTAGCGCCTTGCATGCTCTGCTACCATTGGTGTGTGAGTGTGTGTGTGTGTGAATGAGACACAGAGTAAAGCACTTTGGATAAAACCACTATATGTGTGCCATTTACCATTTATCCCCAACCATCCACTCAGTAACCCAGAGCCTGGCCGTGCTGGGGCTTGAACTACCAAGCCACCACTGCCCCATACAGTGGGTCACACTTTACAAGTTCATCATCCATCCACCCATCTTCAACCACTTATTCCTTCTTCAGGGTCGCGGGGAACCTGGAGCCTATCCAAGGGGGCATCGGGCACAAGGGGGGGTACACTCTGGACAGGGTGCCAGTCCATCTTGACTGGGCACAATCACATACACACTCACACACCCATTCATACACTATGGACAATTTAGACACGTCAACCTGTCTTTGGACTGGGGGAGGAATCCAGAGTACCCGGAGGAAACATGCAAACTCCGCACACACATGATTCCCGGCAGGAATCGAACCCCGGACCCTGGCGGTGTGAGGCGAACGTGCTAACCACCGTGCGCCCCCCATAACATATTATTTTTTGCAATTCGTAGTTATTTCCCTCGCAGCGAGAACTACTAACAAAGCTGCTCTTATAGAAAACGAATCAATTCTTTCTGACCAATCACAATCAAGCATTTAACACAGCTGTGGTACAAGGCATTCAAATTTAACCTTATAACAGTGTTACCAAATTACAAAGTATAAAACCCTTAATAAAGTGAGTGTTGTGCAAAGCCTCAGGCAGAAATAGGATTAGAGCCTAAAAATGACAGAACTCGTATGTATTATGCGAGGTTGAATCATGGGCACCTGTGCTAAACCGTAAATATTCAGTGGCGTTTCATACAGCATTCGGGAGCTTTCCATGTTTCTGAGCACCCTGCAGGGGACGCGTCCGAATAAATTATTCAGCGTTTGGGCTGAACATTCATGTCAAACAGGCCATTTCTGTATGGAGGCATGCATGACATGACAAGACTGATTACATTCTCTTTCGATGAAGCCTGGGATGTGGTGGAAAAAAAAAATTATTCACAGGCATATAATGGAAACACAAGCATAAATGAGTTTGAATGATCGTCAGCTGTATATATGGAATATTCGTATGACTTAAGTGGTTCTTAGTTTCGGGAGTTTATCGCAATGGTGTATGGGGTATGTTTGTTTGGAAACACTTTACTAAAGGTCAGAGTTCACAGAGCTACACGGCACTTGCTTAAGCCCTTCATGACACTAGACTTTAACCTACATATTAGCATTTATAGCATAAAGATTTATTCCGACATACGTTAGCTGTCATGGTGCACGCTGGCTCTGTACCGCTTTACCTGAAAATTCTTTTTGTGTGTAATATAGCATAACGTTACCAAAATGTCTTTTATTCTGGTGCACCATTATGTTGCTACAACCCAGTTGCAAAACTAATGCCAAGGTACCATGAAAAATCACATAATAGGATTTTTTTTTTTTGTCAAATCACATATTGCTGTTTTGTACTAGCTTTCGTTTTTCTTTGAGCTACAAGTCAAAGCAATATTCACAGTTTCTGTTCTGCTGCCGATTTGAGGGCTTGCCAGTAATGGCATGGCAACACTGATAAAGTGAAAAATGTTTTTCTTTTCTTTTTAAAAAAAAAAAAAAATACATTTATATTGTTGAATTCAGAACTCCATATCGTTCAGGAACTTTTTCATGTGTTGTTGTTGTTGTTGTTGTTATGAAGATGTTCTGAAATATCATGAGTTTCATCCTGTAGAAAATAATTGCATTGCTATTCCAGTCCACTAATCCCTCAGTGAGATTACAGAACCGAAGCGTGTTTGGGAGCAACTCAGAGAAGTGTGGCAGATTTGCTGTTTTGAATACCATTTGCTTTTTCTCTCAGTGTAAATCAAGGAAGTTCCATGAAAGTAGGTCAAAATTCTTTTCTTTTTTTTCTGTTTTCTTTTCAAGACATACACAAGCTGGTACAAGCTGGCTGCATGCCAGTCAGTGATGTCTGGTTACGATATCGAATGGGATGTCTAAAAAAAATATTCTAATACCTGCCAGTAACTTGGCTTTACTATTATCAAATCCTTATGGTTGTGCTAAACTATTCCACATACTCACTCTAAACTATTCCACATACCCACTCTAAACTATTCCACATACTCACTCTAAACTATTCCACATACCCACTCTAAACTATTCCACATACCCACTCTAAACTATTCCACATACTCACTCTAAACTATTCCACATACCCACTCTAAACTATTCCACATACTCACTCTAAACTATTCCACATACCCACTCTAAACTATTCCACATACCCACTCTAAACTATTCCACATACTCACTCTAAACTATTCCACATACTCACTCTAAACTATTCCACACACCCATCCTAAACTATTCCACATACCCACTCTAAACTATTCCCACACCTACTTTAAACTATTCCACATACCCACTCTAAACTATTCCACATACCCACTCTAAACTATTCCACATACCCACTCTAAACTATTCCACATACCCACTCTAAACTATTCTACATACTCACTCTAAACTATTCCACATACTCACTATAAACTATTCCACATACCCACTCTAAACTATTCCACATACCCACTCTAAACTATTCCAAATACCCACTCTAAACTATTCCACATACTCACTCTAAACTATTCCACATACTACCCTAAACTATTCCACAACCCACTCTAAACTATTCCACATACCCACTTAAACTATTCCACATACTCACTCTAAACTATTCCACATACTCACTCTAAACTATTCTACATACTCACTCTAAACTATTCCACATACTCACTATAAACTATTCCACATACTCACTCTAAACTATTCCACATACTCACTCTAAACTATTCCACATACCCACTCTAAACTATTCCACATACCCACTCTAAACTATTCCACATACCCACTCTAAACTATTCCACATACCCACTCTAAACTATTCCACATACCCACTCTAAACTATTCCACATACCCACTCTAAACTATTCCACATACCCACTCTAAACTATTCCACATACTCACTCTAAACTATTCCACATACTCACTCTAAACTATTCCACATACCCACTCTAAACTATTCCACATACCCACTCTAAACTATTCCACATACCCACTCTAAACTATTCCACATACTCACTCTAAACTATTCCACATACTCACTCTAAACTATTCCACATACCCACTCTAAACTATTCCACATACCCACTCTAAACTATTCCACATACCCACTCTAAACTATTCCACATACTCACTCTAAACTATTCCACATACCCACTCTAAACTATTCCACATACTCACTCTAAACTATTCCACATACTCACTCTAAACTATTCTACATACTCACTCTAAACTATTCCACATACTCACTCTAAACTATTCCACATACTCACTCTAAACTATTCTACATACTCACTCTAAACTATTCCACATACCCACTCTAAACTATTCCACATACCCACTCTAAACTATTCTACATACTCACTCTAAACTATTCTACATACCCACTCTAAACTATTCTACATACCCACTCTAAACTATTCCACATACCCACTCTAAACTATTCCACATACTCACTCTAAACTATTCCACATACTCACTCTAAACTATTCTACATACCCACTCTAAACTATTCCACATACTCACTCTAAACTATTCCACATACTCACTCTAAACTATTCTACATACCCACTCTAAACTATTCCACATACCCACTCTAAACTATTCCACATACTCACTCTAAACTATTCCACATACCCACTCTAAACTATTCCACATACCCACTCTAAACTATTCCACATACTCACTCTAAACTATTCCACATACCCACTCTAAACTATTCCACATACTCACTCTAAACTATTCCACATACTCACTCTAAACTATTCTACATACCCACTCTAAACTATTCCACATACCCACTCTAAACTATTCCACATACTCACTCTAAACTATTCCACATACTCACTCTAAACTATTCCACATACCCACTCTAAACTATTCCACATACCCACTCTAAACTATTCCACATACTCACTCTAAACTATTCTACATACCCACTCTAAACTATTCTACATACTCACTCTAAACTATTCCACATACCCACTCTAAACTATTCTACATACTCACTCTAAACTATTCCACATACTCACTCTAAACTATTCTACATACCCACTCTAAACTATTCTACATACTCACTCTAAACTATTCCACATACTCACTCTAAACTATTCCACATAGTCACGCATATCTTGTTTTTTTCAGTTCTGAGTAGCAAATGTGATGAACAGAAAAGCTGCATTTTTTGATTCCTTTTTTTGTTCAAAACACACAAAACCTATGGTTCTCTCAATTGTATCTTCATGTAATTTGTATTTTGCCTGGACAGTGTGTGCTCATTATATTTACCTCTAGTTTCAGCTGCAATGATGTTGACAAATCCAAAGGCATTTTTGATTCCAACAATTAAGACTTATTTCTATGTATTTTCTTTTCCTTGAAAGAGAATGAGGTCCCTGTGAACCCATTTATTCCTGGTGAAAGAGTGATGTGTCAGATTCACTTCTTTGTCCCCTTATTCCATCTGCTTATAATTTTGTTGTAGTTCTTATTCATAGAAACAGCAACCATTCTGGAAAGTCCAAAGGCTAATATGAGACACATCAGGCCAGGCACATTATTTTTGTTTGTTTATTTAATAGAGGGACTTGACATATTTGTATTACAGCGGTAACTGCCTTCGGGAGACCTAACCATCACACCATTCTTTAAACTGTTGCTGCAAATTGGAAGCACAGAACTGTATAAAATGTCTTTGTATGCTGTAGCATAACAATTCCCTTCGCAGGAAGTAAGAGGCCCAAACATGTTCTAGCATGACAATGCCCCTGTGCACAAAGCGAGCACCATGAACACATGGTTTGCCAAGGGTGGAGAAGACAAACTCGAGCGTCCTGCACAGAGCTCTGACCTAGACCTCACTGAACACTTTTGGGATGAATTGGAACACCAACTGTGCACCAGGCTTCCTCTCCCAACATCAGTGCCCGAACTTAGTAATGCTCTTTTTGCTGAATGGGCAGAAATCCCTACAGCCACACTCCAAAATCTAGTGGAAAGCCTTCCCAGAACAGAGGAGGTTATTATAACAGCAAAGGGAGACTAAATCTATAGTGGGATGTTCAACAAGCACATAAGGGTGTAATTGGTCAGGTGTCCACAAACCTTTTGCCATGTAGTGTATATATGATATGGATAATTTGTTAGTGAAGGAGTAAGCGGTAGAAGATGGATGGATGGATGGATAATTTGTTAGTGTTGTTCTGACTGACAGGAAGAATGCAATGTCAAAGTACCTCAGCATGACTAGTAGCAACACTGCATCCCAGCTTCATAGTAGAGTCCGATTCCGTCCAATTAACTTTTCAGATCTTTCTTGACTGTAACAAAAATACAAATGTAAGTAAGTCTGATCAAATATTATTAGGTTTCCAAACTGATCCCTGACTTGTGAAAGACACTGCCATTTTGAAAGATAGTTAGCTTGCATCCTTGGTTACATTAGATACTGCAGAATGCTTGGTAGGAAGTTCCACAGGGCAGCTGGTGGAGACCAATTATGAAGTGTTTGTGAAGTAGCTGATGAAGTGTAGGAGTTCAGGAGTTGAATACATTTGTGTTCGGCAAAATTGCTATTGTGTGAGTGAGGGGGAAAAAAGCGTTCTTTTTACAGCAAAACAAAACTCTGGGTTTTTATTTTTTCTCTATGCACTTCCAGGGTCATATTGGTATTAGTCACATTTTTTAAAAATGGTTTAGTCCGCACCCATTACCAGTTCAAATCTGAATAAAGATGAAGATATCTGGAGCTCTAGATAGATACAGGTACATGTAGTGGCACTGATACTGATTCACCCAGACCGTAATTTTATGTTTCAGACTTTCATTCTTCCTGGAACATGTAAACAAGTTTGCACACCATTCGCAATCATTGACATAGGTGAACAGTATTGAGATTCCACTGAGATTTCCTGTGTGTATTCAAACCCCAGTGTAATAGAATGGCAGGCCCAAGTGTATTACATGTATAAGTATAGGTACAGGATTTACTCAGTCTTGCACATGTTCTCTATCATGTCCAGGTACACACTAGTCTCCTGAAAACTAGGCAGAATCAGGTAGTAGAGTTGGTACAATAACAGGACTCACCCGGGAGTTGTGTAATCTAGAAGATTCTCCCTACAGCACAGGAGATAATTATGCCTTACTCCATCTCTTCTTTTTAACATTTTGTCCTATTTTGAATTGTGCTGTTCCGTACTTATAGGTAAAAGCATCTGCCAAACAAATACATGCAAATTCTGTCCAGATATCAGTTACAGTACATTTAGAGGAATGGTGTTATATATGAATAATCAGTGAGGGGTTATGTAATGTGATGTGGTTAAGTTACTGTCATTGCCTCAAAGTTGAATATTTTCCAATTACAACATGTCCTAAAGTGTGTTACTTCTTCATTATATTTTAAAAGAACCCAAAGTTACAGTTTTACTTCTAAGTATTACAAAGGCCATATATTCCCCTTGATATTTTAAAAGATTTTTAGTACACCTGGGTGACTAGGAACAGGAAATTGTTCAACTATGACTTCCTGTTTCACAGGGGTATAAATATGAGGCAACACATAGTCAAAATTCCCTTAGTCATTCATAACAATGGGTAAGGCCGAGGAATATAGCTGTGATGTGCTTCACAAAATGGGACGTGGCTATAAGAAAACAGCACAAGCATTGAAAATGCCCATTTCCACCATCAGGGCGATAATTAAGAAGTTCCAGTCAACTGGAAATTTTATGAATCAACCTGGAATTGGACGTGTGACTATATCATCTCGACGCATTGTGAAGAGGATGGTTCAAGTGGCCAAAAAATCTCCAAGGATCACAGCTGGAGAATTGCAGAAGTTAGTTGTGTCTTGGGGTCAGAAATTCTCCAAAACTACAATGCGAAGTCTCCTACATCACGACAAGTTGTTTGGAAGGGTTTCAAGAAAAAACCTCTACTCTCATTCAAAAACGAACTCAAAACGTCTTCAGTTAGCCAGACACTACTGGAACTACAAATTGGAAAAATACCTCATGGCCATGGTTAAATATGGAGGTGGATCTTTAATGTTTTGGGCCTGTTGTTCTGCCAGAGGACCTGAACATTTTGTTAGGATAAGTGGCATCATGGACTCTATCAAATATCAACAGATATTAAATGAAAACCTGACTGCCTCTGCCAGAAAGATTAAAATGGTCCGTGGTTGGATCTTCCAGCAGGACAATTGTCCAAAACCTACAGCAGAATCAACACAAAAATGGTTTACTGATCACAAAATCAGGTGATGAAAGGTCCTGCCATGGCCATCCCAGTCTACTGACCTGAAACCCATAGAAAACCTGTGGGTTGAACTGAAGAGGAGAGTCCACCAGCGTGGACCTTGAAATGTGAAGGATCTGGAGAGATTCTGTATGGAAGACAGTCTCAGATCTCTCTCCCTGTATTCTCCAACCTCATCAGGCATTATAGAAGAAGATTCGGAGCTGTTACCTTGGCAAAGGAAGGTAGCACAAAGTATTGAATAAAAGGGTGTCCATAATTGTTGCATACCCATATTTAACAAAGATACATATATATATTTTTAGATAAACCTATGTTTTGTTTGCAGTTGTTTGATGTCTATAAGAGCAGAGGATTTTTGTGATTTTTTTTTTTTTTAACAAAAGATCAAAAAGTTAAACAATAAAGACAATTTTTCACAGCCTTCTTTGCTCATATTTACCACGGGTGCCAATATTAGTGGAATTGCACTGTAGAATTAACATGTTTCACAAACATTCCACAGCATTAAATATACCTATAGATGGATAAAAAATAAAAAATAAAAAGCACAACGTGTTATTGTTTAATAAATAAATAACTGCAATTATTTGGGACATTTCTGTCTTAGAAAAGGAATAAAACACTTCACAGCATGCTTTTAATCAACTAACCAACTTCAGCATGGTAACGTTTCCATATCTGGCAGTAGGATTCTTGCTCATAATGGCAACCGCCTGTGTTTTTCTCATCTTGTTAAGGCCATTTTCAGTAAGGTGACTATTATTTCTCAGTTTAAAATAACTGATCAAAACATAGCGTGTTGTTTTAGAGCATAGCAGCGTGTCTATTTAAACACAAGACATATTGTGCTCAGCCATCATACATTTTCTCAAGCAGAAAGGCCACCATGCTTCAAGAGCAGTGCACTCGAGACACATTTGCCTATTTTATCCTCAGCCACAGAATTGTGGAAATCAGATTCACCACAATGTCTTGCTCAATGTCTTGCCGGTGAATGCGACGGAGCGCAATTTCGACAATTTCGCATCTATTGCTGTCAATTTCTTCTTCCACCTGCTGTGAACAATGTGAACGCACCCGTAATCTACAACAACGATTATTATGGAGCACTTATAAGAGTTCTTTCAAAACACGGGGACTGAAACTCAAAACAATAAGCACCCATTCCATCTTTGAGTTATTCGACAGAGTAAAGTGTTTCAGTTCATTTCACAAGGAGCAGTCGATGGAACTGGACACAGAGAAGACAAAGCTACAAAAGGACCAAAAGGGCAAAAGGTCCTTATGGAATTTCTTCAAAAGACACAGTGTGACATTTCAAAAAGCCTTCACTATAGTCAGTATGCAAACTAATAGTTATATATTAAAAACCAATGCACGTTCCGTTCCATTTCTTTTCATTAATGTAGTGGTTTTAACAATAAATAGTGCCACTAATCAGCTTTATAGGAACGTGAATGTAAATATGCATTCTCGTTAGGGATCTAAATGTGTGAAATTGTGCACGCTGGAATTCAGGCCTCGACTGTAACGACGTGACTTATTTGATTCAAATGAACCAAAACATCTCACAAACACATTATGATTTCATGACCTTGATTGAGTAGCTCTGGGCTTTGTTAAGCTCTCTGCAGATGTTAAGCACAAATGCAAAAATACGTGCTATTTTTTTAAGCTGACAAGAAATGAAGATCAAAGCCATAGTGTTAAATTTGCAGTGATTAATGTGATCATTGTCATTGCATCTTAAATTAAAAGAAATATATATTTAGAGAAATGGATGTAACGGGCAAGGAGCGACTCTCTGCGCTGAAACCTTGAGCGGAACTAGACAAAGTCTCTGTTTACGCTAGCACGTTTTCGCTTAAAAGGCAAAAATTTCACTACGGTTACACCTGGCGACTTTTGGAAATGCCGAAGACACTTTTAGTTTGGAAACTCCGGGCTCGTGTTTCAGTGTAAACCGACCAAACGAAGACGTTTTGAAAACGAAGGCGTGGCTCCGCCCACATTCGCCTCCTGATTGGGTCTTCTGGATCATCGTGTATCCTTCCCTGATTCGTCAAACCCTTACCATATGATCGTTACTCTACCTTGATCGTATACACAACAACACGGAGACTGAACCGCAAGCTTTGCTGGCTTTGTCGTCATTCTTAGTAACCGTTGTGCAGTTCTGTATTTTATAATACTGCAGCTCTGTACATGCACAAGAGGTGAGCTATGATTAGAGAAAACGCCAACAAATCTCATTTCAAGCGGCATAAGACCGACTTAGAACACTGGTTTGTTGTGCCTGCCAGTGACTAGCAGCCAACGTCCTGATTACACTCGTATGCACATGCCCAGTGTCCACGAATGGTCATGTGACATGCGCTTTCGGTCGTATAATGTGGACGGAAGTTATTTCTGAAACCAAAACGCTTGTTAATAATACTAAACACAGCAGAACATAATCCTACTCATAGAGTCCAGGTGTTGGTCATTAAGAGACAACAATGATTGCTGCGTGTTAGGACCATAAAAACACTGATTGAACAGAACAGACACTAAACCAAGCATGTCTGAGCAAGAGCAATAATGTTTAGATTACCTTAGCAACTAGCTAACAACTTTAGATTAGCTAACGTTAAGGTTCTGAGAATGTCCAATTTGTCTTCTGGGGATATTTTTGTAACCACATTATGAGTGCGCTCACAAGGTTGATCTAACATTTTGAATTGTCGGAATGTTAAAACCAAACTACACCCAATGTTAGTTTTTGTTTAACTCTGAATTTTAAAAACGTTACCCCCAAACGTTCTTAGAACCCAATACCGGACGTTCTAGTAATGTTTCTTATTAGCTTGCTAACAAGACAAACACTAGACCGGATTATGTTAAACGCAGATTATTTTGAGCATATGCGGCTTTGAACACTGCACATTTCTCTTTTGAATGTTTTTGAATGATCTAAGATTAGAATAAAAGAAGGGCACCTGTCATGGTTCTCCCGGAGTAACAGCGTGAGCTGAGCCTACAACATGGATGCAGCAATAGAACAGAGGAGATGCCGAACTACAACCGGCATGTTCGGTATCCCCGCTTTTGACTCCATGCACTTCGCACAGAAGACCCTGGAGTACCTGCCTGCGCGGTATGCTCGCCAGGATTACCCGGACTATTTCGTTATGGAATGTCAGCAATATTTTGTCAGCCTTTGCGACCCGAAACCCATGAAAGGACAATTCATCATGTTCATCATGTCCCACTTTTTGGGTTCCGCTTGCACCTGGGCACGACAACTAGTGGCTGAGATACCCAGAGTGCTGGAGGAGGTTCGGTTGTTTCTGGACCTATTTTTTGAGGAATTCGGAGAACCAGGGCAAAAGTATCAATTGGATTAAGTGCTGCGGGAAGGTAATTGGAGGACTTATGCGGAGTCTCTTCTCCATGTGTACTATGAGCAGGCGAAACAGAGAAGGGAGAAGAGCAGAGAAAGCTCCAGTCAAGGTCCCAGTCCCAGCCAAGTCTCTGGTCCCAGTCAAGTCTCCGGTCCCAGTCAAGTCTCCAGTCCCTGTCCAGGCCAAGCCACAGGTCCAGGTCACAGCCACAGCCAAGCCCCAAGTCACAGCCACAGCCAAGTCCCCGCCGGACCCGTCCTTCCACCGCTCGTATGAGGAAGGAGACAGAGCAATCACTGCGCATCCTGTTAAGCAAAATCCATTCATTTCCAAATCTGCGGACCCAATTCTTAGAGTTCCACGCAAAGCTAAGTTCCAAGTTCATGTTCCAGTCACAGTCATGCCTCACATTCAAGCCCCAGTCATGTCTCCAGTCCAAGCCCTAGACACAGCTCGGGTCCAAGCCAAGTCAGAGTTTCAAGTCGAAGCTCCAGTCAAAGTTCACGTCCCTGCGGTCCAAGCGCCAGCCCAGGCTCACGTCCAGGACTCAGCCAAAGCCCAGTCCCAAGGTTCAATCCAAGCCACGCCTTCGGTTCCAGACCTCCAAGTTCAGTCTCAAGTCTCCAAGTGCAAAGCCCAAGTCAAATCACAATTCTATGATGTCAAGGCCCAAGTCACAACACCACGTTTCAGATTCCTGACATTTCTACCCAAGCCATTAAAACTCGTGATGCTGCACGGAGCAGTGCCGAAGAGAGTGAATGCAAAGTCAAAAGTTTGGAGGCCAAAAATGTGCAGTTATGTGAGGATCTGTCTGCAGCTGATCGCAGTCAGAGGCAGGTTCTTCAGGTGAGAAATGAGCTGCATGATGAAGTGACCAGCTGTAACTCCAAGATATCTGCATTGATTGATGAGAAGCGGAGGTTGGAAGCTCGTATTTCACAGCTGGAGGAGGAACTTGAGGAGAAACAGGGCAACGTTGAACGCGTTAATGACCGATTGAAGAAGGCAAATGCCCAAGTGGAAACGCTGAGCACCGAGCTAGCGGGTGCGCGCAGCAAGGCTCAGAGGAGTGAGACTGCTCGGCAGCAGCTGGAGAGACAGAATAAGGATCTGACTGCCAAAATGCAGGAGCTGGAAGGCTCGCTCAGATCGAAGTCTCAGGTCCACGATGCCAAAGTCCAGACTCAGTCCCAAGTCCACGATGCCCAAGTCCAGACCCAGTCACAAGTCCAAGATGTCCATGTCCAGACCCAGTCTCAAGCTCACGACATCCAAGTCCAGACCCAGTCTCAAGCTCACTACGCCCAAGTCCAGACCCAGTCCCAGGTCCATGTCCCTGTCACGGCTCAGGTCCCGGACACCACAGCCATGCCTCACGTTCCCGACATCACAGCCATGCCTCACGTTCCCGACTCCCCAGCCATGCCTCACGTTCCCGACTCCACAGCCATGCTTCACGTTCCCGACACCATAGCCATGCCTCATGTTCCCGACACCACAGCCACGTCTCTTGCTCAAGCCACGTCCCTCGCTCAAGCCATGTCCCTCGTTCAAGCCACGTCCTTTGCTCAAGCCATGTCCCTTGCTCAAGCCATGTCTCTCGTTTAAGCCCTGTTCCGGCCACGCCTCTGAGCCCTGTTCGGGCCACGCCTTTGAGCCCTGATCCGGCCACGCCTCTGTGCCGTGTTCCGGCCATGCCTCTGAGCCCTGTCTGTTCCGCTGGGGACGCCGCCCAGTCTCCCTGTTCTGCTGGGGACGCCGCCCAGCCTGCCTGTTCCGCTGGGGATGCCGCCCAGCCTGCCCGCTCAGCTGAGGACGTTGCACCGCTCCCAAGCACCGCGGAGAACGTCGCTCATCCTGTCTGCCTGGCTGTAGTCCTTGCTCTGCCTCCCTGTTCAGCTAGAGACCTTGCTCTGCTTCCCTGCTCCGCCAAGAACAGCGTGCGGTTTCCTGGTGCTGTAGGGGACATTCAGCCCAGGGGCCCGGAGCCGCCAATGAAAGAAGAGGACTCATGGTACTCCGGGGGGAGTGCCTTTGGCTCTGTCACAGTTCTCCCGGAGTACACGCACGCGCGGACTTCTTCCGGGGTGACGTCATGTTTTCGCCCCCTCGCGTCATGTGTGACGTATGCGGAAGTGCTCGCAGCTGGAAGCTATTGCGGGCTAATGACTGTGTGGATATATACCGTGAGCCGTGCTTCACACGGCGCGGTTGAATGCGTTGAATACATGCATTGAATATATGTATGTATGCCATGTATAGCTCGAGTGCGACTTTAGCGAGTCTTGCTTTCATGTCCTGTTTATGCCATAGCCTTAGCATTAGCGTTTGCGTTAGCCAAAGTCTTAGTTTCGTTTAGCTTAGCTTAGTTGACTTGTTTCTGTTTCTGTTTATTTTCATCACTTGTAAATAAACCTCACCGTTTGAACTGCGAATGCATCCTGCCATCACGCCACGTGACAGGCACCCACTTACTTGTTTACTGGAAAGATTTTGTGCCGTGGACATGCGTCAAATTGAAAGCGCTTTCATCATTAAATACATACTGATTTTTGCTATTTGTTTTTCCTTTATCTTTATATTTTTTTGTATTTTTTTTTAAATATGTTTGAGGATTCTCAGAAGCTCAATAAGCTTAATTGAAGATCTTTTGAAGTAAGTTCACAAACATGATAAGAGTAAGACAAGCATGAAGATTAAAAATACAGCTTTACATTGTATTATATTTTCTAAATGACGGCAGGTTTGCTCAGCCTGTTTCGGCTTAGTTCGAAAACTCTCGAATTAAACTAATTTAGCTTGCAAGTCCTTACTTACAGTATATCCTCAGATAAAAGAAGGCAAATTGTGAAATTATTATGTATTTAATGATGAAAGCACTTTCAGTGTTCTCAACTAGATTTGAAACCATGCACATGGTAAAAGACCTATTCAAGATAAATGAGGGGCAGAAAAAAAATCAGTGGGTGCCGTTCTTTGATGCTGGCTCCTGCTGCGTTATGCATTGTAAAAAAGCATGAATCATCAGTACATTACATTGCTTATAATTCACATAGACCTGTACTTAATGACTCAAGTGCACCCAGTTCATGTCTGTAATCATGCATGGCCTAAGCATATGTTGGTGGCTGGCAATCTGGAAATCTAATCAGCTGAATTTTCAGGACTTTGGAACATGTTTTTGAAATGGAGAAGCTGCTTATTTTTCAGTAGCGATCGAACCGGGACTTTTAACTTACTGGTTTTTAACGGACAGAAAGGAATCACAAATACATTATTGTTAATAAACAGACATTCGGATGTTTTTACTTTCGCGCAGGTACAAGCGAACGGTCAGATATGAAACTCACAGGACAAAGAAATCATTAACGTGAACCTGAATGATGTATTAAAAGTGTTCATTCAGTAATCCTTAGTACCTGCCTGGTCAGGGTGATGGAGGTTTTAAATTGGGTTACACATTTAGTTATATGTTGGGAAACAGAACCAAACACGCAAGCAGATGTTATGATTTAGGCCACATCCATGTCGGGTTAAAATCTGAATACAGATATGAATATATTTAGAGCACTACACAGATATACAAATACAGATACAGATAGTGACATTGCTTTGCACTTGTATTTGCTGCACCTTAAACAAAAGTTCTTCTCGTCCATATTTTGGGGGAGTGGGGGATTGTGTGTTCTGCCTGTTAGGATTTTCTTGTTCGCAATTTCGACACATCTAAAGTTGAACACAAAACCATATTTATTCATTCTTTCATTTTCATTAACCGCTTTATACTGGTCCGGGTCAAGGTGAATGCGAAGCCAGGAACTCTGGGCATGGGGCCAAAATAATATTCATATATTCTTTTAGTATTTTTATTCAGGATCAAGGCTGCATACTCAGTCCTGATCAATTTCGCCACCCACTATAAACTTTTAAAGGCAAATCAGATTCACAAAAGGAGTCATTAGAACTACAGAGGGCACCTGAGGCGAGCGAGCGGCATATTTGTTTGTCTTTCATGTACAAGCTCACTAGATATGAGAACACCTAAATGTGGTAGATTTTAACGTTCTTTGATTAGGTATGAAATCAAAGTGTTTTCAGAACGTTATGGAGCTGGCGAAATCAGGTTACTAGACCCAGTTAGGCTGTTTTAAAGCCACCCACATTGTGTACTAAATCATATATGCATTTTACATGTTGGAGTTGGAGCAAAGCAGATATGAAGTTATGCCTGGGGGTAATTAAAAAATGTTCGCTTCTTACCACAAACAAGAACTAAAGCACACTGTAAAACCGTATAAGTGGATTTTGGCTTTGAGAAGTTGATTTACCAACTTCAATATTTTAAGTTATTTAGTTTCCTCAAATTTTTTGAGTTAAATGAACTATCCGGTTGCACAGTGCATATCACAGGGGCAAATACTAAAGAACAAACATCACCAGCTCTATATTTTTCCATTACTGCTCATCGAAACGAACGGAACCAGACGCTGCAATGCTCACACGAAATCCTGTAAATCTTCATCCCACAACTGCAATCGCTGAATATAAATCTCGTACTATTTCCCCAGCTTTATGTTGTGCAATATTTTCTCCAATGACGTTCTACCGTGGGGTTTTTTTCCTGCATCTGGCATATGCAGTCAGCGACACACTGACCGTAAATCATATGGCTTGATACTGTTAAGGGGGTTTTAAGGTTATCAAGATGTTGTTGATAGAAGAAACAGATCACTCCAATCAGTTTAGCCTCCTCAAATTGATTTAGCCTTTTTGGAGAATCGTTCTTATCTACTGTACTGTGCTGCCTGTAAGTAATTGACCAGAGACCATTTTTGAAATGGGACTGTATATAAAAGGGCTGTGATTCCTATCGCGCTCACCCATAAACATTTCTGTACTGATGTCTCCATGCCCCACTCATCTATGCCACCCGAGTGTCCTCTTTTAGCACAAAAGGACCCCAGTACACATGAAGACACATGAAAGAAGAACTGAAATCGATGCCACTTGTGCAGTACTTCTAGAAGCTGGTTAACTTTTGTGTTTCTTCCATTTGCGAATAATCGCACCAACTGTTGTCACCTTCTCACCAAGCTGCTTGGCAATGGTCTTGTAGCCCATTCCAGACTTGTCTAGGTCTACAATCTTGTCCCTGACATCCTTGGAGAGCTCTCTGGTCTTGGCCATGGTGGAGAGTTTGGAATCTGATTGATTGATTGCTTCTGTGGACAGGTGTCTTTTATACAGGTAACACGTAAGATTAGGAGCGCTCCCTTTAAGAGTGTGCTCCTAATCTCAGCTCGTTACCTGTATAAAAGACACGTGGGAGCCAGAAATCTTTCTGATTGAGAGGGGGTCAAATACTTATTTCCTTCATTAAAATGCAAATCAATTTATAACATTTCTGACACGTGTTTTTCTGGATTTTTTTGTTGTTATTCTGTCTCTCACTGTTCAAATAAACCTACCATTAAAATTATAGACTGATCATTTCTTTGTCAGTGGGCAAACGTACAAAATCAGCAGGGAATCAAATACTTCTTTCCCTCACTGTAAATGCTTGGCCAACGAGACAGCATGTTAATTAGATATTTTTGTAACACTTTAATTTAGTTAATTAGGTTTAGTCATTTGTTTCATTAAGGTTTATTCACTCTGTACGAGTCTTTATTCACAAAAATACTTGTATTGCTACAATACAAGACTTTTAACAGTTGATTATTAACTAAAGAACCATGTGTACATTTTTATCCATCTATAGTTGCATTTACTGTTAGCACTTATGTTACAGCACAACCTCTCTTGGTTTCTCTATTGAGGTTAATAAGGGAAAAAAATATTCTTGTCATGTTACATAAAAAAAAAAACAGAAAAAAAAACAGAACAGATCAGAACAGGCGAACTTCACTATCTTCCCCCTTATTGACTGCTACAAAGCTCTGATGCTGGAGAAATCCTTCCATGCATACTACCACAAACTAATATTAGTTTCTTATTAGCCTTATATTATGCAAGTCCTTCTGAATAAGCTGTTACTATAGAAACCTTCAGGGTGAGAACATTAATATAAAAATCCTTAATGCTGCTGCCGGAACTACTTTCAGAAGTAGAAAATGAATCAACACGTTCTGATTTAACTCTGTGATATAAGCACAAATGACCAATAATATGTAATAATGCACTGTTATACAAATGACAGTATTGAGCTTCTATTAGTAACCCAAATTCTGTTGTCAATTGATGCTACCGAGAACCTAAAGGTCGATCATTTGGACAATTAAGATTAATAAGATGTGAAATTTAGGCTATTATTTTCATAATAATTTGTGCGTATTACACATTGCTATAGCATAGATGTATCAATACAGGTATTTATGGATAGGGACTAATACATGGTGAATAATCCTTTTGCAACTGCCTTAAATGAGCTTTATTAAGCAAATTACAAAACCTTTAGTAACCCCTTATAGTATGTGTTTCTAGGAAAATAAATTAATTAATTAAAAAGCATTACCTACCTAGCTAGCTGTATGCATAAGTAGTATACTACATAAAACCTAATGCAGCACACAATGAATTTTACATAAAATAACTAAGATCTTAAGTAAGTGTTATTTTTACTTATACTTAAATCTACGGTATTTATTTTACAGCGTAATACTCTTTGATTCGTTTTTTTTTTATAAGATATTAATGTAAACGATTAAAATGAAGGGCACCACAAAAATGCAATGCATAGTGGGACAGCTAACCTTTTAGTCAGGATTGAAGATGGAAAAGGTTCTCTTTGTGTCGATGTCGAAATAGTGCAGTAATGTCACGACTCCCCCCGTGAAGCACAGTGCTCTTGCGCTAGTGTGCGAGCACCTGCTTCTTCTAGGTTGACAGCAGTGACATTTCAACACGTGCATAACCACGTGTCTTTTGTTGTTGTTGTTGTTGTTGTTGTTGTTGACGTCATGTCTCAGCCTTGTGTTGTCAAGTCACGTGTGTTTTTGTATTGCCCGCAGCTGTTAGAAGTTGCGGGGTCTAATGGTTGCCGGGATATATACCGGGTACCATGCTACACTCTTTGCGGATAATTAGATTCAGTGCATAGGTTCGTGTTTGCTGGTCATAGTCCATGCCATAGTTAATGTTTAGGTTAGTTAGGTTAGTTACTGGTTTTCCACTCCCAGTCATGTTCTTTGTTTCTCTTTTGTTTCTCGACCCTGTTTGCTCACTCCTCTTTGTAAATAGAACTCTCGTTCTAACTGCGATCGCATCCGTCCTACTTCAGTTACGTCACGATTCGTGACAAGTAATAGGCTGTAAAAATTTGTTTTTGAAAGGAACTTGTCAATTACGTTGTTTGTGTCATAAGACAAAATTGTTTAGAGTTTAGAATGCTTTATAAGCAATTTGAAATCGCTCGGATTGAACTCTGCGGTGTTCTGTATGTGCTATTATTACATACATGAAATACATGAGTACTGTTACTATTGTATCTTCCTTATTCCTCTAAAATAGTAGGAAAATAGTTTCAATAAGGACAACCCTTCTTTGAGCAGGTGTGTCCAAACCTTTGACTAGTAACATACATCAAATATAATTACAGTATTAATGTATTGTAATTATAGTACCATGTGATCTTGTTCGACATTTTCGTAAAATTCTGACTTCTGATAACTAAAGTCTGTATAAAGATGCAATGATGTTATGAGATATATTGGGAATTTAGTCATTAGGTAAATCTTTCAGACACAATGGATAGACTCTGTGAATGAGCGGAACTTCTCCCTCTCCTTAACCCAACCTAACTTTAGATTTTTATACTGTTTCAAGGCTTCACTGGCCTTTCTAGATCATCAAGTGACTAATAATGCTTAACTCTGTCCTCCGGCAAAAATACTGGAATCAAGTCGTGCTTTGAGACTAAATCAGTCGCAATGTAAAAATAAATAAATAAATAAATAAATAAATCTCCCATCCCATCTTTTCTTTCTATTCTTTTTTTTTATTTTTTTTTATTTATTTTTTTTTACAAATTATTTGTTTTTGGTTTAGTTATCAAGATCAGAATACCAGGATTGAGAATCACTGCTTTTAAGCATTTATATGGAACCTCTGAACTTCTCTTCTATGCGCTTGGATTTGTATTCTACCTCATTTCTATTTTCCACCAGAAACCCCAAATTCAAAAGTGAATGCAAATGTAGTAGCTACTACATACATACTGAGATGTATGCTTTCCAAATTAGATTGAGTTACCGATAGCATATTACATACATGAAAGTGCATTGAGTACTTGTCTCTATGTGTTCTGAGAGCACTGTGGATAAAGGCTGACCTTTCCAGCATCCTCTCTCTTCATGGTAAGGTTTCTTACTGTTCTTAGCGGAATTTACGGTTCAATAAACCTTTTATAAGCATACATAATACGTAGTTTACTGATTAAAGACTTCATCTAAATCTAAAGTGCACGTTTATATTGAGGCACGGATTCTAATAGGGTATTGGGTCTATAGTAACGACTCCTTATACTGGGACTTGTTATGGATGCTTAACATAATCTAAATCTACTAAAAAATTTGATGCTTATTTAACCAAATAAATATATAATTGTTGATATAATGAAGTATTCTGTAAAGAAATATTTAACATTTATGGATAGTGTCTCCAGTGGCAGTCAAAAAGTTTTCTTTTCTTTTTTTTGTGGTTTCTCGGTAGTATGACATGGTGTGATTTTTTGTTGTTGTTGTTATTGTTTCTTTTATCAACTTATAATGAGAGGAAAAAGAGAAGGTTCTGCCTCTGTCTCTGGACTTGCCTGAGCTAGCCTGATGCCCTACTACTGGTTGGAGTTCTCATCACTTGCCGTTGCCCAACTTTGACAGCCGAAAGACCAGTGAGGATATTGAGGATGGTACCACTTAAAAACCATGAAGATGTCTTAGGACTGCAATTGCCATGAACAGTTTTGCACTCAAGTCTCCATCGGTCAAGAGTTGAAAACTTCAACAAAACAGACTTCATGTGAAAATTATAACAAATTTCCTGTTTACACAATTGCCCTTTTTGACCATGTACACAGTTATAGAAAGGAATTATTTATCCTCGCACTATCCGGTGTCTCCCAGGTGAGAAAGGGTTCCGCCTCTCAAGGTTTCTTCCTCGTATTGTCTCAGGGAGTTTTTCTTTGCCACCTTCTCCCCTGGCTTGCTCCATCAGGCATATATTTATCAATTTAACATTGATATCCTGAATTTAGATATCTCTGTAAAGCTGCGCTGTGACCATGTCCATTGTAAAATGAGCTATACAAATAAAACTGAATAGAATTGAAATCATAATAACATCTTCTATAATGTATGTAATAACTTGCTTCACATATGTTCCACAACTATACTATAAACAAAATGTCACAAAGCTCCAAAAAGAATCTCTAATAAATTACTAATTGACAAATTGCTATGGTATGAGAGGAATAAAACATTTCAGAATGCACTGTTATTAGACAATGATCTTTATGGGTGGTAATAAGTGATATAAGCAGTTGCTTAGGGTCTCGTAACCGCCAGGGAGACCATTAATAAATGTTGACCAGATGTCATCAAGTTTGAAACAGTCCTAGAAAACATAGAGTGTGATTGGTTAGGTATGTTTTCATTCATTTTCTAAGTCTAAAATCCATAACATTAAATACCTTAATAGTATGCCACTTCATCTATGGTGTACTATTACTAATACTTATAGTGGCATATCATTTACAGATACTTTATTGGTTTGGAATGTCATTAAAGTAAGTGTTAATACAATGACATGGCACTGGACCAAATGAAGAAGCAAGAGCTATTTTATTTGACAGAAGAAGAACAGGCAATACACCATTAGAGAAATACCAGCACAGAAATGGCTTGTGTGTTGCTTGTGAAGTTTCATGTATGATCCAGGATTCAGAGCTGGAAGATATCTTGGAAGGAAATGACTTGTAATGCCGAAAAGAAACCCTTCACCTTACTTAATGGCCTCTTATACTGTATGTTGATATAAAAATGGAATCCCTGGAAGACTTATCCACCAATCCCAAAGGTCCTGACCTACAAATCCGCTATATCCCATTACATATTGCCTGAAAATCAGTATGATCCTGAGAGAGAAGACATCCGCCTAGAGTACCTTTTATCATCCAGGTTTAGCAATTAGTCAGGAAACTCCCAAAGAGCAAGTCTAGAAGGTTTTCCATCTTGAAAGATATCAGTCTTTGTCTCGTTGTTTGTAAGCTCTTGTGTCTTTTATGTGCTGTCAGGAATGACAATGTGCACTAGTTGTTATGTTTAATGGCTGCAATACACTAAGGAGAGAGGAAACGTTGTCAGAACTCCCACGTTTCATTACCTGCACTGCTTTTCCCCCAACAAGGTTTGAAGCAAAGACGCCTTCTCTTCACTCTCACACACACTTTTTTTTTTTTTCCCTTTTTCTTTTTCTTTTTTATACCTACTACAGTATGTCATCAAATTACAGCTAATTGGTGAAAGCACTGGAGGACATTTTTTTAATTATGTAAAGACATCATTGATTACTCCTCAAATACTTCGAGGCCAGGAGGTTAGCTTTCGAAAAATCTCTTATTACACGAAACACTAGATGAAAAACTCTAAATAGCCATGCTGGTGGAGTACACCACTTCATGATGCTTTAATTGTTGTTAACATTCCCTTTGGGTAATTAAAAAAAAAAAGAAGTATGCACATCATGGGTTAAGGCATTAAGCCTAATAAGAGAGAATTACCTTCTTCGTTTTGGCCTCCTCTACCATTGATAATGTCTGATATAATTAAAGGAATTAATTGGATGCCCTGGTGGTGTAAGTACCCATTAATCAAAGCCTACTTAAGAAAAAGGAGTGACGACAGACCTAGAACTTATAATTACAATTAAGGGGAAAGTTTTCCTCAGGTGTTATTCGCGTAAATGAGCCTTCTCCAGGCTTTGATTATAGTGTTGATCTGGTTCAGCATCAAAGAATGTACCTGAGAGAATGTACCGTATCGGCAGCCTCCAACGTGCCCTGAAGCCCACCACCCCCCTCCCCCCCACCACGTACCCCCACCCACAACAGCCAGCAAATAAGTTTATCATGCTTTGACACGTGGCAAAACAAACCGTGCTTCTGTTTATCCATTTGGCTGATGAAGCAGCAAAGTTCTAGATAAAGTCAACTCCATGTACAAACAGTTGTTTACCTGCTGCGTACAACATCTATCGAAGACTGTTAACCAGTAAACAATAACAAAGCTGGCAAATGTTTATTCTGAAAGCAACAAGGTGCGGGGGAGGAATGGAAAAAGAAAAGAAAACACAAAAACAGCAGGGCACAAAATAATCCTTGTGCAAATTGATGTCTTTTACTTTGTTTTTTAAAAAAAAGAGAGAATTGAAAACTGTAAAGAAGACTGAGGGAAAATAATAACAAAAGACCCAATCAATATCAGAGCTGTTTATTTGAACATAAGCAGGAGAGAAAATGGATTCCTATCTTTTATTTTTCTCTTTAAATTTGCTTTTCGTCACGTATTCTTGCTTGATTAATACCAGCTTTGCATAACCTTTTGAGATTATAAAACAGTGCTGGTGAATTCTTGAACAACTAACACTGGGATTAGTATGATGGACACTTCACATGTGGATTAAAAGCATGTGCTTTCTGTGAGGAGATTGATTTGTTTATCTCCAGTGTTAGCTTGGTAACAGGGAAAAGTCTCCAGGATAGAAGGCTTTGCACTTTCTGAGTAACATGGTAAGCTGTGGTTAGTCTTACTGGCTTCAAGAGAGAGAAGGAACAACTGTTTCTATAACAACATAACGCAGGTGATAACAGGAAACAGCTTGTTCTTTTAGACATTCCACAACATTAACAGTAACTGTAAACGGATGAACGGTATAATGTGCCGTTCTTTAATTAATAAAAATGTTGGGTTCGATTGGTGTTCGAGGGGTGGTGGTGGAGTAAAAGGAGTGTAAGTTTGAGTTTCCTGCTGTTTTCGATCAAAAATTTTAATTAGTAATTTTTTTTTTTTTTTTTTTTTTTTTTTTTTTTTTTTTTTTTTTTTTATAATATTATATATATATATATATATATATATATATATATATATATATATATAAGTATATTTTGACTTATTCTACTTCGTTTCCTTATTTGTACTTTTAACTCGGTGGTTCGTTAAAGATGTCAGGGAAGAACTCGAAAACCATTTTTTAAATGTATTTATTTATTTATTTATTTATTTATTTTTGTGCTACACTGTGTAAGATTAGTAGTTATAAGTCTTTAAAGGTAAAGACATATTTGTTAAGTGTGCAGATTATTTATTAGATTTGAAGTCAGTATGGGGACTTTTCTCTTAATGGAATTTGTTCTTTTTTCGTTTAGCTTACCCTTTGTCCACTTTGTGGACAACCCTAGGTGGGAAACAGTACTGTCTCCCTTATTTTATGGAGACTTTGGGTGTGTGGCGGGGTGGGGTTGGGGGGGTGGGGTTGGGGGGGTCCCACTTCGGCTCTCATTGGCTCTTCACATTCCTATGGTTTACTTTATTTAAATGGTTAGTTTTATGGAGAATTTGGGTGTCTCTCTTCAGCTCCAATTGGCTATTATTATTCTTATTTTTACTTTAGTTCTTGGGTTTTATAATTATTTTTATATAACCAGCGACAGCTATTGAGTAGCCATGATGAGCTGGGGGTGGGTCATATATATAAATAATAATAATTTATTATTATTATTATTATTATTATTATTATTATTATTATTATTATTATTATTATTATTATTATTTATTTAATTAGATATTTTTTTCTTCTCAATTAAATATTTGGGAAAGGGAAGGGAGGGGAGAAAAGGTAAATGAATCACATGAATATGAATCACATGAAATTAATTACATGTAAATGAATCACATGCATGAATATGAATCACATGAAAATGTAAATGAATCACACGAATATGAATCACATGAAATTAATTACATGTAAATGAATCACATGCATGAATATGAATCACATGAAAATGTAAATGAATCACATGAATATGAATCACATGAAAATGGTAAATGGTAAACGTGCACTTATATAGCGCTTTTATCCAAAGCGCTTTACACTGTGTCTCATTCACCCATTCACACACACACTCACACACCAATGGTAGCAGAGCTGCCATGCAAGGTGCTAGCTTGCCATCGGGAGCAACTTGGGTTTCAGTGTCTTGCCCAAGGACACTTCGGCATGTGGAATCACCGGGGCCGGGAATCGACCCGCCAACCCTACGATTAGTGGACAACCCACTCTACCAACTGCGCCACAGCCGAAAATGAATTACATGTAAATGAATCACATGCATAAATATGTATCACATGAAAATGTAAATGAATCACATGAATATGAATCACATGGAAATGAATTACATGTAAGTGAATCACATGCATGAATATGAATCACATGGAAATGAATCATATGTAAATGAATCACATAAAAATGAATCACATGCATGAATCTGAATCACATGAAAATGAATCATATGAAAATGAATAAATAAACGCAAAAAAAATTTAAAATAATAAAAATGTTAATGTTGGCAAATTGCTGTGGTATAAGAGGAATACAAGGAATCCATGTGTAGAGCTTTTATTCAAGACAGTCTAAAAATCTTAATTAAATGCAGGAAAAAAGCCCAAAACTTCATACAGACAACGATGATCACTCAGGCATGAGTGATAGAGAATAATCATACAAAGAAATGAGATTGGGATAGACACTGTTCAAACTTACACAGCAGTAACCATTAGCAATACTTCGCTATGAGTGAACTAAAACCATGTACATTTTAGTAAACAGGAAGTGAACCGTGATGACATTGACCTCTGTTGGCATATTGTCCTGGGCTGTTGTGACAAAAGTACTTCAGAATGGGAAAAGAATCAGCTTCCGGGCAGTAACAATAACTCTGCCTCACTGGGCACCATCACTATGGAAGTTTGTTTCTGCCACATTATGCAGATTTATCTTAAAATTGTGACTTTTAATCGCACAATTATATATAAAAGTTCATATGACTCAACTGCAACTTTTTTTTATCTCACTATTGTACCATACCATTAAAATTGTAACCCCACAACTGGGAATTAATGTCACTCAATGGGGATCTTTTTTTTTTCCAATTGTTAGTATTACGCAAATGTGACTTTACACTTCGGAACTTCACCTACAGATATTTCATAACTGTAACATCTTATCTCACAGCCACTTATTAATAGTACACACTTGCTACTTACTCCAGCCATTTCCAATAATCAAACCATAACAAAATCATGCAGTGTGTAAATAAGCAATATAACTTACCTAAAGCATGGTTTTTCAAGAGAACTGGCCATTCCTGGAGAATGTCTTTGTCTGAGCAGGATAGCATGGCTGTGATGTTGCTGTGGCTTGGTTGGGGGTAGGGAATAGCCTAACAAACGGAAGCAAGAAGTCGCAGCATTATACAATTGCGAGATTAAAAGTGGCAGAAACAAGCTTCTAGAGATCACACCTTTTTTCATTTACATGGGAGAAAAAATGAATGTTTTTGTTATTAAACTTTTATGTAGAAAATGACCCTTCCACATTTAATATTATGGTTTATTTATGGTTCATTTCTTAATGGTTTATTTATCATGGTTATTTGCGGAGTTTGCTGATTATGGTTTCGTTCATACCCTTAGCAGCTGAGACACAGTCATAAGTCACTAGTGTTCAGAACAGCAGGTATGGTACATGGACTAATCCGAGACCTATTTGATCTAATGCAAATCCTCTCAATCTGTTTTTACTTATTAATGATACGCGTGCACCCCTCTGAGAGATTACATAAGCCTACCCTGTTAGAATGAAGTGCTTTATCACGGCAGGTGAAGTTGGCAGCTATGAATTGTAAATGTTGTTTTCACTCCTTCTTTAATGAAATCCATTGAGTGCCAAGGCCGGAGATATTCCTCTTGCCGTCTACTAATGAGACTTTTCATCAAGATTACACCCCAATAACAACAGCGTCTTTATTGTTTTTTTGTTATTGTGCCACACGAGAGACGCATATAGAGCCTGCTGTTTCTTGATGTCTTGCAATGAACATGACCAAAAAAAAAATTGTAAACCTTGTTGTTATGACCTTATTATTATTTTACACTATTAATAATAAAAAAAAAATCTGAATGCATAGTGCTTTATGTCATGCTGTTGGTTACTAAGGCTTCTACCACAGCGCTGCTGATTGCGTGATTCAGATTGGTCAGAAGGTTAAGTTTCTATAGCAGAAGCTCGGATTTTAGTTCGAAAGGTTTATTTGAATATGTCTTTTCTAATGCGTTACCTTTTCTGTAGTAAAGAACTTATTTATGGAGGACGTTGTACAGATATGGTGAAGTTTTCTGTGAGGTGATATTGATTTTGCATTTTGGACTGAATCTCCAGTGGCAGTTTAATGAGACAGACAAGTCTTCGAGAGGGGTTTAATATGGCGAAGTGTTGAGGGAAAGACTGTTTGTAGCTGCTATAGCAGATTGTTTAATTAATAAAACACTGTAACAAATGCTGGGGTATAAGATGAACAAAGCACTGCAGGATGTGTGGTAATTGGAAAGCTGATATTGTCCTATAACAACATCCTTTGTGTTTTATTCCTTGCTTATTGCACCTAGTTGCCTAATGCAAAAGTATATTGAGTGCTTTTATGTATGTATGTGTGTGTGTGTGTGTGTGTGTGTGTGTGTGTGTGTGTGTGTGCAAGCAATTTCGCTCCAAG
This sequence comes from Ameiurus melas, assembly GCA_012411365.1. NCBI lineage: Eukaryota > Metazoa > Chordata > Actinopteri > Siluriformes > Ictaluridae > Ameiurus > Ameiurus melas. Next base: position 15,564,626 of record CM022775.1, read on the forward strand.
GCATCACACAAAGCTATGAATGATACAATGTACATCAATAATCCAGTGCATGCAATAGACATTTTTAAATCAACCCATAATTCAACATGATACAATATAGATTTGTTTCTATGTAATAATTTTTAGGAGAGAACATTTCTGTGGGATAAAAGCGCCAATCATCCAACATGTTTGAATCTTTCAAAAATCCATTTTTAATTATCCTCTACTCTCAGTTTACTAATCAGCTATTGGGCAAAATGATACTGGAAATATAGGGCTTAAATATAAAGAATCTAAAATTTAAACTTGACACTTAAGCTAAAATAAAACTGTGACTAATATAGACTAACCACTTAAAATAACCTTACCTAACAAAGGATACACGAAGAAGAAGAAAAAAACTACAAGCAAGAACATCTTATAAATATCTTGGGAACTATTTAAAAAAAAAAAAAAAAAAAAACATTATTTGAAAAATAAACCCCAACCACAATGCCCAATGGTAATCATTTCTAATTTAAAAAATATATATTTTATCCAGTGAGCTCATATAGACTGCGGGGTGTAAATCACAAACACAGTTGGATATATACCTGTATGGTGGGAGTTAATATGATTTGGACAGAGATTACTGCTGTATGTCATAACAATAGCCTGCGCCTTAATGTGAAACCATAGCAACAGTATATTTCCTTCCCTTTTCCAGGCACGCTTGGGTGGCAAGTGTCCTCCCTGCTCCAAATTCATCCCAGTGGGATTAATTTCAGGCCCCAAATTTGATGTCTTTTGTGAGTACCTCTCCAGCATGTCAGTCGTTGCGATGCGGGTTTTTCTTCTACTTCTTCTTATTTTATGAAAGCTGTGTTTGGGGATGTTCTGAGGACGTGCTGTGCGTGATACTGGTGTTATGCATCGCTTGTTGTCTGACAAGTCATTTCTTTGAAAAGTTACATAAACCCTCCTACTCCAAAGGAAGTTTATGAGTTGACATTAACAGCTATATCTGCATATGACAGGACAAACGTCAAGGCGTGCTTCACTCCGGTTGACATCTTTGCAGTGAAGATCAAACTTGAAAGTGAATTGATTTCATGGAAAAAGTCGGCCAATGTGGTATATAGTCAGGTAAGTTGCTTAAAATGAAATGAGCTACAGTTATTAGGTGTAGTTGAGGTATTAGGGATGTAACCAGATACTGTACGAATACTTTATTTAGAATGAGATCATATTGGGAATGAGATCTTGTTTTCTAAACAAATGGAGATACGAATTGGAGGATACAAATCTATTTGTCTACCGTCAGACCAATTATGTGTCAAGTTTTGAATCTATAATTACATACAATTTTCAATTATAACAGAAAGAAACCCCAACTGTTTACCAAAACAACATGACAAAAAATGACAGACAACATGGTAATAATAAACTAATGTGAACGTATGGAATGGCTAGATAAGGGATAGATAGATAAGAGAGATAGATAAGGGCAAGCAAACAAATAATCAAATCAGCCAAATGAAACTATAATGGAGTGAAAATAAAAATAACCTACAAAACAAAGAAACTCTACAAAATTCAACTACAGTACTTTCGAAACTTTCCATATATATATATATATATATAAATTCAGTTAAAACCTCACCCTATCATCTGGAAATCAAAAGATCGAAGCCATGGCCAAGAGACAACATGCCCTCAGGGAGTGAGCAGTGGAATACTCTCACTCCCCTATCAATCACAGCAATACTAGCCAATGATGATAGTCTGTGAGCTCATGCATGTGAAAGTAGGTGGATTGCACTTTCCTTTTAGTGTGTTACGCCGTCCCCTGATGTTGCATGAGCAACAGTTAAAAAAAAACGTTGGCTGGCTTCACATGCCTCTAAGGAAGCACATCTTTGCCCTCCTTGGTTTGTACATGTTATGTGATGAGGAGAGATTGAGATGTGTGATTATTGCCAGTACCAGGTCTGACAAATAGTTTTGGCTTTGGTTTTGCATTGGCACACATACATAACACTTGCTTTGCTTTTAGTAAGAATGCTGGTAAGGTATGGTATGGTAAAGTAAGAGAAGGTAAGAAGGGGGCTTTTTTCCACTGCTGTGATTAAACATAAATGATTTTGTACAGCCCTGCTGGTGCTCAGACAATGCTATAACAATGTTTTTGCTAAATACAAATGTCTCTATTCATGTCATGTCAGAATTACTGTAAGCACAGGTTACTGAATTGAAAGAATGTCCACGTCAACCTCTAGAACTTTCTGATTAAGCTTGATCTCTGACCAAGTCATAAATCCTGAAATGAATGCAAAAATCTTTTAAATGGTAAATCCACCTTAAATGTCTTGCATCCACCTTAAATGACTTGTATATTTATCCTTATCATAAACATGTGCTCTTCAATGGCATCCAAGATGAATCTGTGTAGAATGTCTTTGTATAGATGAATAGATAGATAGATACTTTATTGATCCCCAAGGGGAAATTCAAGACTACAGCATTACAATTTTTCTTCACCACAACTAAAGGGCCCAAACTTGTTCCATCATGACAATGCTCCTGTGCACAAAGTGAGCTCCATAAAGACACGGTTTGCCAAGGTGGTGTAGAAGAATGTCTGAGTGTCCTGCACAGAGCCCTTATCTCAACCCCACTGGTGAACAACGCCACTGGTGAACAACGCCACTGGTGCTTGACCTCTTGTGGTGAATGAGCACAAATCCCCATAGTCAGTCATGTTCTAAAATCTAGTGGAAAGCCTTTCCAGAATAGTGGAGCTTATTAAAACAGCAAAAGGGGGACTAAATCTGGAATAGGGTGTTCAACAAGTAATTTGGGTTTCAGTTTTTCTGTAAAGTACATGTGGGAGACTTCAATTAAAAAATATTCTTAAAATAGGCTTACTATACCAAAGGGACATTATTGTTTGAGTTTTAGAAAGGAATTTGCTTTTGCTCCTGGTTGCTGTTTGAATACAATAAAACAATTTTGATCGTCTTGGCAATAACAAACATTGAACATTGGGGATTGTTAAGCACCTGATAATGATGAGTGGAAACTAACATTCGAGTCTGCCAGTGAGTACAATGCATGAATGCTTTGAAATCTCGGAAAAGGAAGTCTTCCTATCTGCCCGAGTTTCCCCTACAGAACACGGTTGCGGCAATAGCACGCCTATACACAATCTGCCTAAGGAATCAATGATAGCCTGCTCTGCCAGATGGTTTTCAGCCCAACAGTTGCTCAAATCTTCCCAAAGGCTTTGAAAAATGCTTGAAATATTACATATTTAAACCCGTCACAAGGTAGACGCGGCAGTAGGTTACATTCTCTCAAGAGTGATGAATACCATTTGTCAGTTTTTAGTCAAGTTAATAGGTTAAAAAAAATAAAAATAAAATCTGGCAGAAAAAAATCTGTCAATCCTGAAAACAAACTATCACATGATGTGATATTACCTCCTCTGAACACTAGCCCACTCTCTACCTGACATAGAAGGGAATGTAGCCAAACACATCTCGCAGGTTCAGACATGTAGAGGTTGGCTCATATCCACTGGGTGTACGAGGGAATAACGAATAATAAATTCGTTGATGAAGCTTCCAGGTGCAGATGGTATTCTGAAGGTCCCCTTTTCGAAGGATTTCCAGGGAAAATGGAAAAGGTTACCCAATCTCGGCAAAGAAACAGCGAGAGGAAACATTAACCTCAGAACGCAATACTAAATTCTTTGGGCATCTGTTGTATCATGCCCTATGGCGTTTTTCGACATGCACAGATTTAGATATCATCTAGTGATGATACGAAACGGGTTTTATCGCCAAAATCCAACCATTACAAATCCATAAGAATTGATGGTAGCATTTAAACAGGGTAACGTGCTGTAATGACATAACAGGAACTTGTTTCATGGACGTCACACAACATTAAACATAACTATAAATGGAAGTATAATGTGTCCTTCTTTAAACCTGGTAATTTAGCGCCAGCAATTACTTGTGATTACCACATCCACTCAACAACCACTTTGCTAGCAACACTTGTGCACATTCACACAATTATCCAAGTAGCCAGTTACATGGGAACAGCACAATGCACAAAATCGTGCAGGTCAAAGCAGTTCAGTTCAAACGTGAGTGTGATTAGCATGGCTGTTGGTGCCAGTTGGGCTGCTTTGAATTTTTTTTTGAATCAGAAATCTCCTGGGATTTTCATATAGTCCCTAACATTTACACAGTCTGGTGCAAAAAAAAAAAAAAACATTCTGTGAGTGGCAGAATGAGAGGAGAATGGAGAATGAGAGGAGAATGGAGAATGAGAGGAGAATGAAGAATGAGAGGAGAATGGCCAGACTGGTTTGAGGTTTGAGCTGACTCTTTACAACCGTGATGAGCAGAAAAGCATCTCAGAAAGCACACCACACTGAACCTTTAGGTGAATGAGCTACAACAGCAGTAAACCCCACTGGGTTCCACTCGTGTCACCCAAGAACAGGAATCTGAGGTGACATTTAGCTTGACTAGTCAACAGGTAGTCCAATTACGCAACAATTAAACAACAATTTTCCAATTACATACTCCGTATACCAAATACCATACTCAATCAAATGCGCTTAAAGTGCAAGTGTCGTACATCATCGCACTAAATACATTCAAATGAAGGCATATGGTAATGAAGTGGTGCAAACCAAATAATGACTACAAATAGAAAATCCAGTAATTTATCACAGGGCAATAATGTTCAGTTGGTGTTATTGTTTCATATGTTATTGCATTACAACTTTCATATCAAATTCAACAAAAATCTATTTTAATCATTAGATCTCCTGCCATATTTTGTTTAGAATCGAGTTGATTTTCCACAGAAATTGGCCCCAGGTGAATCCAGTTGTAAGCTTCAGAAACTTTTGGCAACCACTACATCTTCCATTTGCTTTGCTCTGCAGGAACCAGCTGGCATTGAAAAAAGAAAAAGAAAAAAAGATAAACAGCTGCGCATATGTTGTAAATACAGTGCACCACACACAGTTTTTCTTCTCAAGCCTGCTGTACTAAGACAAAAGATAATCAAGAACATAAACTATGAAACATGGTCAATCTAAAAGGTTTCTTCCATCAAAATCGCTTTCTGAAATTGCACTCCCTCTTAGCGTTTTCATTACAACACGGGAACAAGTGAGTAACTCTTGTTATTGAAGCCCATTACAAAAATCGGGGCTTTTTATGCACTAACAGCCAAAGCTGAGATAAAACAGCAGACTTCATTTTCGTCTTCGTTCCCGTCTGAGACCTGCAGAACTCACAATGCATGTCAGGTTCTCACTGATGGCTGGAACGAATAACTTTCCCCTCTGCTTTTGCCTCTTCCTTGCGTTTCTCATTAATATAATGACATACGAACATGTGGGGAAAACCGTGCCAAAACATTGCTGAAAAAAAGAAAAAGAAAAAAAAACACCTGAGCAATGACAAAGCCGTAATGAGCTGCAGTGTAATAATGGCGTAATTAGATTCCATAGGCACAATATGAGCACAAAGCAAATCGTTCGTAAGGTTAATGCATTTAGCACACTGCCGCAGAAAAATTAGCCCCACGGTGCAAAAACCATGTTGTTATTTTGTCATCAGAATGGGTGCATCACCATTATAATATATTTAATGCACCACTGATTTTTGATGACCAGTGCAAAGCTCGGAGCTGACTAACAGGCATGAGGAAGAGTAGGAAGCTATGAACGGGTGTTCACGAAGCTTGTCATTTTTTCCCAATGTTGCACCGCATGAAGTGATAGGCACATTAGCTTGATCTGCATTCGGCTAGGGTATCTGACTCTCAAACCTTCCTGCTCCATAATACGGATGCTACAGAAGCAGGTCTTCTCTGCTCTTATGTAGTCGTCATTGTCGCACAATGCTGGAGGTAACCACAAATCAATCGCATTTCAAGGCAGAAGGATGTTACTTAAATGTCAAGTTGCCCTTCCCACCAGCTTTTAAACCACAGTCATGCTTGTTTCATCACCTGTTTGCATAACAATGATCAATTTTTTTTTTTTAATGTAGTTGCATTCAATCTTTATACACTATTGCACAAAAGTGAGTACACCCCTCACATTTGTGTAAATATTTGATGATATCTTTTCATGTGACAACACTGAAGAGATGACACTTTGCTACAATGTAAAGTAGTGAGTGTACAGCTTGTGTAACAGTGAAAATTTGCTGTCCACTCAAAATAACTTGAGGGGAAAGAGCAAGAATGAGCATGCCGTGACCATGGTGAGAACAATTAACAAATTATATGTATGTGTATATTTGTACTGAGAGAACGCGTGGAAGAGGAATTAGTTGTCAATGTATGTCTATTTGAAATGTGAGCAGCTGTCCTCAAATTATTTCTTAGTGTTCTTTTTATTTTTTATTATTTATTTATTTATTTATTTATTTATTTATTTTGATTTGCTGTATCCCTGCCAGGAGGTAAAGTCATCTTCATTCACATCTGAGACCTGCAGAACTCTAAATTCATGTCAGGTTCCCACGGAATAATAACTTGCCTCTTTGCAACCCACAATTCTTTGCATTTCTCATTAATTTAATGACGTACACACATGGGGAAAAACATTACGGAGAAAGAAAAAAAAATCGAAAAAAAAAAAAACCTGAGCATTGTCAAAGTCATAATGAGCTGCAGGCTAATAATGGCATACTTAGATTCCATAGGCGCAATATGAACACAATTAGAGAACAAGACAAATCATTCGTAAGGTCAATGCATTCATTCGGCTAAGGTTAAATCGGTTACGGGAACCTTAATGGAAAGTGTTATGAATTAGTGAATTAGTCAAACTGTGTTTTGTTTTCCAGCATCAGGTTTCCGATACTCGACTGAACCGATGTGACATATAAAACATCTTCGTGTTCATTTATCGGTGAGTGATGCACATCAGCCATGTTTAAAAATAAGCATTACATTTGAAAATGACTATTGATTGGTGCTTGACACAATTATATTTGATGCGATTCTAAACGGCTTGCCTTTGCCATCCCAGTCAGTCATATAATTGTGTTATCACAGAGTGCTATTGATTGCCTTTAAGCTTGAAAGCGCATATACGGTTACAAATTGAGATTGTTGCCTTTCGCATCAGGTCCAGGCCAAGGTTAATGCTTTTCGTTAGCCATCGTGGCATTAGTCTTAGACCGTCCTACTTAGGGTGCTTTTACCTGCAGCATTTTTTATCTTTATTTTTTTGTGCTTTTTTTGTTTTTGTTTTTTTTACCTGCTGTCTCGTTGAAACATTAAACCCTGCCTGACTTGCAGGATGTATACTGTATCCCAAAGACAATAAGAGTAACTTGATCAGAACGCAGACTTTCTGTACGTTGCTTAACTTCGTGATCCGATTTCAGAGCCGTCCATCTCACTGCCGTAGGTCGTATTTGCTCACGATGATGGTAACACTTTGGTGGAAAGATTTTGTAAATTGGATTAGTTTCTTGATCACTCTAAACGAAATGACCTTCAGCAGGAAGCAATCAATGCTAAGACCCACACTCTGTCCTTGAATTAGCTGTACTTTTTAAAATGAGAAACATGGTGTGTCCTGGTACACGAGACCCGTCATTTATTCAGCGTGTGGTCCAAATGAAAATTAGCAGCCCAAGATATCTCCTCTGTTGAGCTCATCAAAAAATGGCGCATGTGTCCGCAGTTATTAACGTCACAAAGTGATGAATGGTGGCGCTGATATTCTGTCATCAGCACTGTATAACAGAACATTTTGGTCCTGGCTTCGAAGAAGGATTTTTCTTCTTTTTTTTTGGTTGTTTTGGGTTTTTTTTTTTTTTTTAATTCATTGCAATGGCAACAGCTTCCTTGTGACCTTTACAAATATGTGATCGAAGAATTAATTACTTGGACTGCTCACAATGGCATATTTCATTAAAATTCAAAGCATTCCCATCTTTCCTCTGCATACAGCGCAGCCTGTCGAAGCTCCAGGAGGATGCTGATGGAAGGACATGCGGCTGGAGAAGAGCCTGGTACAAAAACCGACACGACTCAAGCTCGTTTCTCAAGAAGAAACCTTTGCGAATGAGTCAACGTGCTGGCGTTTTGTAGGGTTTGTTAAGTATGCAATAAAACATGGCAGGGTGTGCATATAGGAACATAATGCATGATGGGGTAGTGTGATGCAGTCTGACGTGATGTATAGTTACTTTTAAGCCCTCAGGAGTTGATTGTTTTCCAATAACTGCATGTCTCAAAGCGATTAATTTCTTTTATACTACAGCAACTTGCTAACAAGGGAAAAAAAAACATTAATCAATCTTTTATTTAGTTGTGCGCAAATGTTTGCATAAGCGCAAAAACACTTTCTGAAAAGTTTCAGAAACACTGACTTTCTTTGTATTAGTTTGTACAGCTGATTTGCACTTGTTGACACCCACACAACTCCATAAAAGGCAAAGCTCACACAGCTGAAATGATGACTAAAGGCCAGAAATAGACTTCTTCAGCAGTAGAAGTTTCATTTGTGCCAATTAAAATATATAGTGCATATGTAGTATATAAATTATGGAGAAGGTGAATTAGGTGTGATTTTTTTTTTCTTTTAAAGAAAAATTTATTTACATTTGTGTGTGTAATGTATATAATGTAAATACTACCGATTTAAACTTATATTTAAATATATAACTTATATATTTGTAACTTATATATAACTTATAACTTCGTATAATCTACATATAAAAAAGACCAGTAACTCGTCACAATTTATATGATTTGAAACTGACCAGTCAAGGCTTACAGTACATTTAGTCCTATTACACATAGATTTACACACACTCAGGAGCAGAGATAGAATACAAACGCTTTTCCAACATGAAGAGTTTTGTATGTTTTATACGTAAATGCTCCAACAAACGAGTTACGTATCAATCTGTTCGTATCCAGCTTGATAAATGAGGCCCAGTAATGGTACTTTTAACCATGTGGTAGCTATAAACAGTCATATAAGTGCTGACACTGGAGACTCCTTCCATAAATGTTAAATAAACATTTCCTTAGAGAAAACTTCACCGAATCTACAATTATCCATCTTGGTTAAATAATAAAATATATATATATATATTTTTTAGATATATAACCAACAGGACCTTTTGACTTTGTTTACTTTCTACATGCATTTGTTATGAATTCTGTCCTGTCTCCGCCCCTGTATTGTCATTGCTTTTTTCCCTTATGTGTCATCATTTTTCTCAGCTTTAACCTGATTATGTTTGTTATTTAAACCCCTCGTGTGTCTTTGTTCAGACGCGAAGTATTACGCTCAGTTGCTCGTTGTCTCTGTCATGGATCAAGCCTCGTTCCTCGTTTCCATGTCATTGTTTTGATCCTGTTCAAGTCCTCTTTATTCGACTCTGTTTTGCCTAGTAAATGCCAATTTGCTGATCGCCTGACCTTCTGGCCACGCTGCTGTTTCATGTTTTGGATTTATCTGCCTGGTGTCCTCAATAAAGCTCTTAACTGTACATGCATCCTGCATCTGCTCCTTAGCCAGCCGTTACAATAACGTCTCTGTAAAGAGCTGCTTCTCTCAAACTTGAAACTTCATTATTAAGGTTCAGTCTCTTAACTGATGCCACTGCTGAGACAGTCTTCATACGGAGCTATTTGTTTCACTAGCGCATGTCAACAGAGTAATCTGAGAGAGCGTTCCATTTTCATTTCCTCCAAAGGCCTGGTGATTTTTTTCTCTCTCTAACCCTGCTCAGTGAGCACTATTAATTAATGTCAAATATGCAAATAGACTCCAGTCAGCTCGACATCCTCTTAAGTTTGCTTTCGCTTGAATACACTGAATATTTTAAAATTAATTATAATTCATGTTTGTGGGAAAATGCTTCTTTCAGTCGGCACTAAAGGACAGACTTTTATGACTTCTAATTAATAAATGTCATGAAGACATAATTAAAGTTATAGATTGTTGATTGAGTCACAATGTCATGCTTGCAGGTTTTTATAAATGATTATAGCACAGCACTGCTGAATTTTCAAATCTGACTGGTGTGAGAGTGTTAATTAATTTTCTAGAACAGCTGCTGGAATTCAAATTGCAGTGTTATATTTCCATTATTGCTGGTGGACTCTGCTCTTCAGTTCACTCCACAGGTTTTCTATGGGTTTCATGTCAGGGGACTGGGACGGTCATGGCAAGACTTTGATTTTGTGGTCAGTAAACCATGTTTGTGTTGATTCTGCTGTAGGTTTTGGATCATTGTCCTGCTGGAAGATTCAACCACGGCCCATTTGAAGCTTTCTGGCAGAAGCAGTCAGGTTTTGAATCCTAACTAAATGTTCAGATCCTCTGGCAAAAAAACAGCCCCAAAACATTAAAGATCCGCCAGCATATTTAACCGTGGGCATGAGGTACTTTTCCATATGGCTACCTCTCTGTGTGCACCAAAATCACCTCTGGTGTTTATTGTCAAAAAGATCTATTTTGGTTTCATCTGACCATAGAACCCGATCCCATTTGAAGGTCCAGTAATGTCTGGCAAACTGAAGATGCTTGAGTTCATTTTTGATTGAGAGTAGAGGCTTTTTTTATTGAAACCCTTCAAAACAACTTGTGGTGATGTAGGAGACTTTGGATTGTAGTTTTGGTGATTTTCTGACTCCAAGACGCAACTAACTTCTGCAGTTCTCCAGCTGTGATCCTTGGAGATTTTTTGGCCACTTGAACCATATTCTTCACAGTGCGTTGAGACAATATAGACACACGTCCAATTCATAACATTTCCAGTTGACTGGAACTTCTTAATTATTGCCCTGATGGTGGAAATGGGCATTTTCAATGCTTGTGCTGTTTTCTTATAGCCACGTCACACATCACATCACAACTATATCCCTTGGTCTTACCCATTGTCAAACCTGTGGTGTGTTTGCAATTGTTTGATTGTCAGGCGGTAAGGTTGAGACAGAAGCAATCGTAGATCCTTTTAAACATTTAATATAACCAAAGAACAACTAGACAAACACTCAGACAACTTGACCGGATAATCAGGCATGAAACAAAAACCAAACCGACATGAAAGACGTAAGTCTAAGACGACGAAAGACAAACAGAGAGTGCAGACAAGGATACACATGAGTGCTCATTAACAAAAAACGTGAATCAGGTGCCTCTGGTGGCGCATGTGGTCATGTGGTGTAGTGCAGTGGCTGATGGGAACTGGAGTCCAGATCTCCCAGATCCCTGACATTGATACCCATGAGAACAGAGTATTTTTGTGAAACAAAAGATCAAAAGGTTAAACAATAAAGACAATTATTCACAGATTTCTTTATATTTCTTTATATAAGCCTGAAATGTGGCAAAAGGTTACAAAGGTCAAGGGGGCCGAATACTTTCGCAAGGCACTGTATATATATATATATATATATATATATATATATATATATATATATATATATATATATATATATATATATATATATATATATATATATATATATATATATATATATATATATATATATAATATCACTCCAAGAGTAGAGGCAGTTATCAGCAGTGCAGATTTTGCTCAGCAGATCATGCAGTGATTGAGTCGTGCTCCAGCTCTGAATTGCCACATCTATTGAGTGTTCCTGACAAATCGGTAGATAAAATGGGGTCATGGTCTTCCCTTAACGCTCTGAGACAGTAATATATATAAATGTTGGCTATTGGCTCACTCTGTCCACGTTTGACCTTGAGTGGTGGTACTTTGCCATCTCAAATATATGAAACTCTTAGAACAAAAACATCATTGTTGAGTTGTGAAATTGAGGGAGCAGTAATGCTTTGTGCCTTGTGTGAGGAACCGTGTTGATTTCATTAAGATGGATAAGTTCATCCATCCATCCATCTTCTACCGCTTATTCCTTTTCAGGGTCACGGGGAAACTGGAGCCTATCCCAGGGAGCATGGGGCACAAGGCGGGGTACACGCTGGACAGGGTGCCAGTCCATCGCAGGGCACAATCACATACACACTCACACACCCATTCATACACTACGGACACTTTAGACACGTCAATCAGCCTGAGAGAGGAAACCGGAGTACCCGGAGGAAACCCTCCACACACACACACACACACACACACACACGGCCCTGGCAGGAATCGAACCCCGGCCCCTGGAGGAGTGAGGCGAACATGCTAACCAATAAGCCACCATGCGCCAAATAAACTTAAATATAACAAAAAAAAATGCACAAACTTGTTATATTTAAGTGTATTTGGGTTAAAGAAATTGATTCATCAACTTATAAATTTTGAGGTTATTAGTTTCCTCATTTGTTTGGAGTTCAACGTACTTATCCGGTTTTACAGTATACCTATCTGGTAGGAAAAAGGTATATCTTCCAGTTTACTAGTTCATAGATCAGACACACACACACACACACACACACACACACTGAACAACCTGAGTTCAGTATGAAATCAAACGGACTTGAATATCTGATTTATTTGAAACACTATTTAACACTGTTATCTATACAAATGGAGAAAATACACTGCATAGCCTGCAAGCTGAATTACTTTCTTCCTCAGCAGATAGTTTGTTTCAATCTGTGCCAGATTCAGATAGGAGATTTGACCAAAAGTCTGAAGGCATAATCGTACAAATGTGATTTGGATGATAATAAAGCTTATAACAGGGTATTTTAGTAACCGGTTTATGTGAAGATGGAATTTCTGAGTAAAAGAAGTTCTTTTCATGTGAGAGTGTGATGATCTAGCAGATTCTTACAATGCTAATCAGGCGGTTATAAGTGTTACTAGCGAAATTTAAGAAGCAAGGCTGATCAGCTACATTTGGAGTAATTGGAAAATGTAATTATTGCCTTGAAATGATACAAGAAGGTACCTACTAACCAAAAAGAGTGCACAAACATTTGCCTTATTAGGTCAAATTACGTGGCATTAGTTACCCAGTTATAAATACACTATATGGCCAAATAAAACTTTATTTGCTGTTATAATAACCTCAACACTTCTTCACCAATAAAGTCGAGTGCTGATGTTGTGGTGCAGTCGGCATTCCAGTCCATCCCAAAGGTATTCATTGAGGTCGAGGTCAAGGCTCTGTGCAGGCCCACTCGAGTTCTTCCAGTGCAACCTTGGCAAACTATGTCGTCATGTGCACAGGGGCATTGTTCTGTGAAGTGAAGAGAAATTGTAAAGCTACAGATACAAAGACATCTTATACAAATGTTTGCTTCCAACGTTGTGCTAACAGTTTGTGGAAGAACCTCATATAAGCGTGATAGTCAGGTCTCCACAAACATCTGGCCATATTGGGTATCTATGTAACTTCATGCAGCTCGTGCAATTATCCACAAAGCCAATTATGAGGCAGCAGCACAATGCATAAAATCATGTAGATACAAGTCAAGAGCTTTCGTTAATATTCACATCAAACAGCAAAATGGCGGTCCGGGAAGGGACGGGGGATCTCAGTGGCATTGACCATGGCATGGTTGTTGATGTCAGATGGACAGGTCTGAGCATCTCAGAAACTGCTGATCTCTTGGGATTATCACACACAACAGTGTTTAGATTTTAGACAGAATGGTAAAGCCAAAAATGATCCATTAAGCAGCAGTTGTGCAGTTGATGAGAGAGGTCAGGTGACAGACTGGTTCAAGCTGAAGAGTAAATTAACTGTTCTTTACAACCGCGATGAGCAGATAAGCATCTCAGAACACATAATACTTTAAACACTGAGGTGATTGGGACAACATCTGGTTTCACTCCTGTCAGCCAAGACAAGGAATCTGCACAACTAAACTGGACGGTTAAAGATCGGAAAAAAACACTGTCTGGTCTTTTCCCAATATTTCAGCTCCAGTGTTTCCTCTTTGTCACATTTTTCACCATTGTTTGACATAAACATTACTTAAAGCTCTTGACCTCTAGCTGCAAGATTTTATGCATCACACTGCTGCTTTTTTAACTATTTCAGCTTACATATTTTCATAAATCAGTTCCTTGTTAATAATTACTAGGGGAATGATAATGTCTATGTTAAAAATAGTATTTTCTTTAGAAAATAGAATTTCTTTTTTGTTGTTGTTGTTGCTATTGTTATTTTTTCCCTTCTTAAACAAATGACTCTAATCCAGAGTACAAGAGTAGGCTCGATTTGATGCCTTCATACAAAACCAAGTCATGGTCTGAACTAGTACTTGCATCGAGAAACAGGAGAACACGGAAAAAGAGTTAGAAAACTTTACAGTTCACTTTGCTGTCTTAACGGCCAGCCTCTGAGTTTTGCTCAACAACCCCAAGATCAAAAGAATAAAACAAACGAAACGGGCCTATTAAAACCTGAATAATGGTGGTGTGATTAACTCCTGTTGTATAAGTCATAATCACACTCAATAAATTGCTGGAGGCAGAGAAATACATCCCAAGGGTAGCAATTTGGATGACGATACTCATAAGAAGCCAGTGAATACAAATTCTCCTTCTCGATTTGGAATTCTGTTGCTTGGTTGAGACTGAAATCTACGGCCAGATCACAAACATGAGAATATAAAGCCGAGGACATAAAATCATAATGCAACAAAAATAAATAAATACAAACGAATGAATTAGAGTGGTATACAATACATTACATCAGACCCCAACTCCAAATATAAAAATAATCAAAGTAGGGCCAACACACTGATTGGCAACTAGGTTTCTCTTACTCCCGAAGTTGTCTAGAGATGTTATATTGTTCATAAGACTACATATGTAGTCTAAACATCTCACAGCCTTCCATGATAGCTGACGTAACTACATAACATTGAAAAAGGATTATTCCAGCTGTCATAAAAACATTTCATTCTGATTATTTCTGATGTTACGTCGACGTATCATGTGACAATTTATTTACTTTTTTTTTTTTTAAATAAGGCTATCACACTTTCCAGGTTGACTTACGTTAGAACATCATGAACAAAGCAGGCTAACAGTTGCTTCCTCTGATACACATTGGCATTGTAAGA
>CM022775.1:15584659-15664659 GCA_012411365.1 Ameiurus melas
CCACAAAAGTAATTTCACAAAAAAAGACTCACCTATACCACTGATGTATGCACTATGTGGATAACACAGTCTTTAACACAACATACTGTAAGCATTCTGGTCAATAATCCCAGAAAACACAAGTCCATATCTCACACAGACAGACAACTGCCAGTAGCATACACAACACACCCACATACGCCCACAAACCTAGAGATCAATAAGTCTACCAGTGATCATAAATTTACACAACCTACAGAACTGTCAGTCAGGGAAACATGGAGGGTCATAAATCACAGGGTCATAAATCAATCAATTTAACATTTTGACAGAAACGGTATGATATTACTACCCGTATGTAAACTTTGAACGGGTTCATTTGTGTAAATCGAGTTATTATTGTGTCTTGTGACTGGATGTAAACATCTGTTATGTGAAATAGCTTTTTCAGGGCAGCATTAACACAATGAAAAAAAACAATGCAATTCTAACGATCTCTCATATATATATATATATCCATCCATCTTCAACCGCTTATTCCTGCTTCAGGGTCGTGGGGAACCTGGAGCCTATCCCAGGGAGCATCGGGCACAAGGCGGTAAGTATATATATGTATATATATATATATATATGTATATATATATATATATATATATGTATATATATATATAGTATATATATATATATATATATATATATATATATATATATATATATATATATATATATATATGTTATATATATATATATATATATATATATATATATATATATATATATATCGACGTGGGTGGAAAAAATATATATATATATTTATTTATTTATTTATTTTTTTTTGATTGGTTGTTTTTTTTTACTTATTAACATTGTGCAGATTTACATAAAGCATTATAAGAAATGTTTGTTTAGATGATTTATCTGATATTGAATTGCCTTAATCTTTCAGAAAAGAAGGTACCATTACTTTATTTGCAGCTCACAATGTGTATTTTAATGTGTGGGTGTGTGTGTGGGTGTGTGTGTAGTGTGTATACATGTACATATACATATATATATATATATATATTATAGGATACAGGATATATCTATATAGCCTTCAGATAAAGTACTGTTTAAAAATATGCACAGTGTATATCTACAGACTAATTACACTTAAGAACATTTTTACAACGATACAAGAGCTTGAAAAAAACGGATGTGACTCCCTCCCGCTGTCTAGGACTAGAATAAAGGGATGTTTGAGTCTGTGTGTGTATTCTCCAGAAACTCAACCCCAATGTCCTACCTCTTGTCACAATACAAGATCTATTGCAGGGTGCATTTTCTAGTACACTTGTTTAGCCAACAAACATACTAGCTTCTGCTTGTAGAAACACAAAGTATTCCTTAATGTACTCTTATCTTAGACTGTCACAACATCGCAGATGCCCTTATCAATGTGAATAGCAGTTCCACACGCTTCGACACACTCGAAACACAAATGAGTCATCTCTGATCTTCTCACAACCTCTTCAACTTCCCTGTGATGAGACACTACCTCAACTTTCAGTTACTACTAGGTGTTTGCTTGAGCTACTCTGTACACTCGGCACAAAATCCAAGTCAGGCGGCTACCTCTTGAGCTAATGAGGCACATCAACACAGCACCCTTCACTGTTTGCACTTTCTGAGCAAGGTGAGAACAAAGAAAGAGCTAGATAGAGGAGGAAAGGCTTGGATACCAACATGAGTTCCCAACAGCAGCGTCAGTCTTTATTAGGGGCAAGCTAATGCTTCTGTGCCATGTCTGCTTCCATTAACATGAGTCATTAGCTTTGGACTGAGTCATGGAACGCAAACACTGCAAATAGGGTAAGAAGGAGAGGAGGACGAATGGGAAGGTACGTCAGCTTTGTCACTTTGGACATTTATTGACTTGTTTTCGTAGTTGGAGTTGTGGAGGAGGACAGGAGCAAGACAGGAGGAAGAGCAGACACACTGACAGGTGTTCAGCTTAGACTTCTCTTCCTAAACTGGGGCATCACTTATTTGATCGAGCATTGTGTCAAACGTGTCAAAATGTTGATGGGTCCTATTTGCTCTTGAAGGCATTTAGGTCCGGCGGATATTTTTGCTGCTTTCCAAACATAGGTTTCAGCGTGCTATAAGATGCCTGTGCATAATTGATCATTTTCAGCTAAGCTAATAAATGAATGATAAACTGGAACGCACCAACTGTGAATGGCAACATTTACTTTACACAAATCATTTAAAAGATGATCTCACATGCAAAGTCGTAACCATTTGCATGCCATATGAAAAGATAGTAAGTTTTAACGTTATGGATGCAGTTAGCATATATACCTTTTTTTGTTTTTATAGCTATATTCGTATAACATCTAACAAAATTCAAAAATAATCTCTTGGTAAAAATCAGTTTGCAAACACAGCAATAGAAGCAATAGAAAGGCCATGCTGTGATGTGCCAGAACTCCAGAACTGTGGCACACGGCATGCTAAAGTAAAAAAAAATACCTTTGAGGGGGAAAAAACTCCGACGGGAAGTGCAGATGTGGATGATGTACTGTTTGTACAGTAGTCATTCATTATTCAAGAAGAATGCAAAGCTGCTCAAGAGACACCTTGTTTGTACCAGGTCATGAAAAAAGGAAGACCAAGCAGGCCAGTTCTCCTCACACTGGAAGTTCCACCCACATTTTGTCCTCCCACTTCTTTAGTCTTGGGAACTGTCGTGAGAGAAATTGGAGAGAAATTGGTTTGAAATGAATAAAAATGCCTAAAATACAAGGGAAATTTGCAACATTCTAGAGTCAGCGTACTTGTGTGTAACAGTGGAGAAGAGAGTAACATCAAGGTACATGAGGCTATTGAAACGATAATCCAACAGCTCAATGAAATCAGGCAGGCAATAGCTACAATACCCAAAGATAATAACACGACACAATGCAAGAGTCACAGAATCAACAAGGCTGGAATAATAAGGCCTTAATCAGAACTCAGAACTTATTCAGAAGGTAGAATTTACTTACTCGGAACGTACTCATGAATTCAGACCATAATCAGAACTCAAAACTTAGAACTCAGGACATTCAGACTACTCAGACGGCAGAACACAGACTTACAGACTATTAGAATTAGAACTTAGTAAAATATGAATTAGAACAGAACTTACCGGAATTCAGAACCCACCTGAACCCAGAACTCAGACTTTATTTACTCAGAACTCAGGCCTTACCTAGAACCCAGAACTTAATCAGAATTCAGAACTAAATTCAGAACTCAGAATTTATTTACTCAGAACTCGAACTTATGTAGAACTAAGAACATACTCAGAATTCACAACTTACGGGTACTCAGACCTCAGAACTTACTCTGACCTTACTGACTCAGAACTTACTCAGAAATCATTCAGTACAGGAGGATTGGCAGTCCTTCGTAATTGCTGAGTAGTATACATGAGTTTATATACAAATAATCCAGAAATAAACTGAAAGTGAAGGAGGGAACCTGAGTAGTACTCAGGAGATGGTAGCAACTCCTGGAAGGGAGGAGCAGCATTCTGAGTTCCTTTGGTAGTCAGGTACACCACTGGATGAATTCATCAAGGCTGGCCATGCAGTCAAAGATGATGGCATGACCATCATTCAAGACCCACTCCCAACCTGAGTGCACCATTGTTCATGACACCTGCCTATTAGAACGCATGAATGCGAACAAGGTTTGTGATGCTAATTAAAGGGCATGGATGAAGTATATCACTGAAGATGTTCAACTGAGATGTTTTTCATTCGTATACAATGCAAGAAATGTTTAACATTGGTGCACCCAGCAAAACTGTCCTTTATTTGCTAGCGCTTCTCGGGCAGTGCAACACAGAATGATGGTGTTCGTTGGAAGGGATTTGAATAAGCTATGAGGGATCCTTTAACAGCACTCAGATGGGGGAGATGTCAAAAGCTAATCATAGGGTGGATAATAACCTCAGCTCTCAATTTCCTTGGGATAAATGTAAGCGTGTATGATTTCATTGTTTTAGGTGGCAGCTAGCATAATCCAGAGCTCAGTAAATGTATAATTCATTGGCAAGCCAGTACATCCATCTTAAATAGGGTTGCAGTTTATGCACTTAGCCCTTCTGAGTGCATGACATGCCACGTATTGAACAGCTTAGACAATGAAGTGCTTCACGTTTCTGAATACCTCGGGGGCATTTGCTGGATGACATGAGATGATTAACTGTTTAGGCCCGCAGACTGCCGAGTTAAATGGGTTCGATCGAGTTAGAGGCCCGCTCCCAACCTCGTTCATTAGCAACTGGGATGGGAAACAAGTCACCGTGACAGCTGTGTTAAATAACTGCCAGCACATTGGAGGATAAATATGTTTCAGCCTATTTAGGTGTCCTTTATCAAGCAGCATGTTAGAACAGTAGAGTAATGACATATGCTATGCGTGACTCAGTGCATTGCTCATCGTTATGAATCGGCTTGGCATGAAGTGCCAATATTTGCTTGTTTAATGTCGCCAAACTTATTTTAGCTGTAAAACTTCAGACAGCATGGCAGACACGTAGCACTACAGCATGGATCTCAGGGATGTTGCTGTGGAACATCAGTGAAACATGTCATCACTTATTACTTACAGTGTAGCAGCTGGAATGTCACCAGCAACTCTTTATTCTCTCTCTCTCTTGAACTTAGTAAGACAAAATAAATGCAGCTTGTTACTAAGAAATATTAATAACACTATGAGAAGACTTTATAATAGTGGAAAAGGTTACAGATTTACCATCCATCCATCCATCCATAGATCCATCTTCCACCGCTTACTCCTTCTTCAGGGTCGCGGGGAACCTGGAGCCCATCCCAGGGAGCATCGGGCACAAGGCGGGGTACACCCAGGACAGGGTGCCAATCCATCGCAGGGCACGATCACACACACACTCACACACCCATTCTTAAGCCAATCAGCCTACCATGCATGTCTTTGGACTGGGGGAGGAAACCGGAGTACCCGGAGGAAACCTCCGTAGCACGGGGAGAACATGCAAACTCCGCACACACATGGACCTGGCAGGAATCGAACCCCGGACCCTGGAGGTGTACCTCCATTTAAAAATGTTTAAGAAACGCCTCCTTACAGAAAGCTTCACCATATCAACAATATCAACCATTCTCAATTCACCATATCAGCAACACTTTTTGAAAAATTATTTTATGTGGAGCATCCACCATACAAGGCCCTGTATCATGTTTTCCTCTAAATCAGGCTGCTATATCCAAAAAAAAAATTTTCTAACCTATCACACTACACATTTGACATAAGAGCACATTAGGAGTTAGATTGAGTTGTTTTGCAGGCACTCTTACCCAAGTGAAAGAAATAGTCTAAAGAGACAGGTCTTTAGTTCTTTGTAGAAATAATAGAGATATGAGGATGTTCCTAGTGGAGGGCAAAGCTCATTTCAGCACTGAGGTGTCATGACACTGAATATCTTAGATCTCAGAGGAGGACATGCCCGTCACCCTTAGGTTGAACACTTGAGTTGGCGTGCTGGTGTGTACTTCTGAACCTAGTCTGGTGCAGAGTCCTTTGAGGTGTGGATTGCAAAGATGAGAGTTTTGAATTTGCTGCAACATTCTAGCTTATTCAGCGTTCTAGGTTTCAAGAACCGTCTCACTCATGTTTTCTGAGTGTTCTGCAACCTTTTATTCATAACATAATAAGACTTTACGTTAAGGTTCCCTTAGCTGACATTATTTACTGCATGAAGTGACAATGAACTTCAGCATTAGCACACTATAGATGATGTTGACGTAAAAAGACGTACAACTGAGGTTTATTTAAATGTTAAATAAACTGTTAATTCGATTTTTAAAAAATACCTTGGGTTAAATGTAATTATGAGAGGTCCAGCATGGGGAGCTCTTGGCCGGCAGTCGGAACAGTTCTGTTTTGTCGAGGTTGAATACCAGATGATGGGTTTTCATCCAGGAAGAGATGTCAGAAACGCAGTCCTGTATCATCTGGGAGACTCAGGATATACTGTATAGAGAACAAGAGAAGTCAAGTTTGGTGTCAGCAGCATAGCCGTGAGAATTGACCACTAAACCCAGAGATTCAGAGATGGACCAAGAAGTGATCTCTGAGGAACCCCAGTACTGAAGCTAGGAGGTGAGTACTTAATAACTCCATGGTCGCAAATATCATTACATGACCTTAAGTAGTTATTCATTTATTCATTTGTACATGCCTACATTTTAAAAGTATGTCTTTTTTTAAGTAGTATGCATTATATTTTTCAGACAATTTGAGGCATCCTAGGTCACCTAATGAAAAAATGGGCAGTGAAGAAAAACACTTTCTGTGAAGCCTATATTCATTATAAATGGTATCATAATAATTTGGGGCCAAGCACTGAATAATTATAACAATAATCATTATTATTTTCTTCTTTCTATGATTACTATACTTCCATATGGGAATCTATGGCATTCATAGCCCATTTTAATACACACTTTGGTACAGTGATAAAGGACAATCTCAACTACCTTCAGATTAACTTTGGTTTATGTCCCTCAAGTGCACTAATGCCACCAAGAGGGCAAATTTGTACACACTTTTTTGCGAAAATAACTCCACAATTTCCACCGTATTAGATTTCACACCATTTTTAAGAGTTTCTTCAGCATATTTTGTCCAATTTCCATACAATTTGCATCATTACACCAACCATGTCAAAAAATTATTTCTCCGATTTTTGACACATGGTGCAGATCCTCCTTGACATGCATTAGAATTTCTCAGCAATGCTATTATGTATTGACACCAAACTTCGCAAATATGTTTAGCAATATAAGCTGAAACAAAGCTTCAAGTTCGTTTGTACATTGGGAGTGCTACAGAACACTGGAAATGAGACAAGGTCTCAGCAAAGGCTTGACGTATCGTCATCCAATTTCTTTCAGATGGTTGGCATGGGATGGGGTCAGAAACTGCTTCATCTCTCAATCACTACTTACGGCTATATTCATAATGATAACCGTGTAATAATTTTATCATTCATAATATATCATTTTATAAACATTTAAAATGTAAAGGGATTGTTAAATTATTGCTCATTGGAGGAAAGTTGTGAGATACTATTGTATTTAATTCATCGGGAGTTAAGTGTTTGTAATGTAACATTTATATATATATATATATATATATATTTAAGAATTTTTAATAAATATGACAATTTCTTTCTTCACAGATCATTCTTAGTTATGAAGTAATATTTTAATTCATTACAGTACATAGCATTATAATGAACAGTGACACTTGCATTAGAACATCATTATAAGTTGTCAAGGAATTATTTACAGCACATTAATAGAGCTTTGTGAGTCATTATAATTATTGCTAATGATTTATGAATCATTAAGTACCTCATAGTGTTAGCTAAACCCTTAAGTTACCTATTTATCCATTGAACTATTCTCTCTGGCGTGCACTCTCTGAATGGGAATGAAGACACTCCAAATACTCGTGTTTTCCCAGCTGACAGCAATCCTCTACTGCGCTCTCATCGATACTGTCTTCTGTTTTGATGAAGTGTTTGGCTGCTGCCACCAAGAACAGCGGCAGCTATTACTGACAGATTTAAACCTTCAGGCAGCTTAAACAAGGTGAATTGTCAAGACGCTGTATTTAGCCACCTTTGTCCTGTATTCACGTTGCGGTTTATTCATGCTACATTCAGCCCAAAGTTGAGTGCATCGTGAAGATTAATAGGCCCTTTAAATAGCTGCGCTCTTGCACTGTGGCTCAAACAGCTTGACACCGTGTAACAAATTCTCCTTTTAGCGCAGAACTCTTGGTACCCTCCTGCTCCACGCTGCATGGGGAATCTATTCATCCAGATTAATCATCGTTATTGGGCTAAACATTTATTTCATTTTTTTTTTGGCGATCTAGTAACATTTTAATTGATATTATTTGGGGTGTATTTTTAATGTTGTGTGAAGGCAACGTGCACGAACAAGATGTGGCATGAAGCAAATACTGTTAACATATACATTCGCTTAGGACAAAAAAAAGAAGAGAAAGATTATTTTATAGTGCGTTAGGTTTCTCAGATGTTATTATCACCACATGCAACCAAATTTGTCAAGAAGCATATGTTTAAAAACTGTATAGATACCGGGGGATCCCAAAGTGATTATTTTCATATAACAGCAAGTTCTAAAATGTATTTTTCCTCTTATATCACAGCAATTTGCTAACACTTACAAGGTATTTTTTATTACTATTATTAATTCATGAAGAATGTAACATACCTTCTATGTATTTATAGTTAGAGTTCAAAAGTTTGACTTTCCGTTCTGGCCATTTCTCATCACATATCTGTTGTCATTCTGCTTTGGCCAATCTGGTCTCAGACCTCTTCACATATCTGTTATATGTATATGACAGATATGTATATGCCCAAAATATAGCCAGATTTCATTCACTGCAGTCTTTAAATAAGGGCTGGGGATCCAAAGGGAGCCAAAACTTTGACTTCTTGCCTTTGCTTCTCTTCAAACTGTGCTTTGGCTGTTGTTTTTTTTTTTGTTTGTTTTTTTCCTTATGTGGGTCCACCTACATTTCATTTTGAAACTATTTGGAATTCATTTAAAAAATAAATGATTTGCATTCAACTTCATTTATTGTTGCATTGTATAAAATGAATGACCTTTACTGTAACAAATACTTTTTTATTGCACCTAGAAGAACAGTTTTCACCCCATTCTTGTCCTTGCCATGTGACAAAGGCTCACTCAGGACAGCGTTAACACGGCTCCAGAGTACTGCTTCTGACTGCCCTTAGAACAATGCCATCCCTCAAGGGGCGTTCACAAATTCTGGGAAGAGGCTCTCATCAACTTAGCAGCAGTCGAAACGCACACTAATTCTCTATGGGTCGGCTTTGAACTCTGGTGCTGGCTCTATAGCTTCTCGTTACACTCAAGCATCCAGAACAACAAAGAAATCCAGGCTCAGTTCGGCGCAGTGGGGGATGGAGACTAAGGCTGACAGCGATGTGCCGTTGGGACTGGGAAGCATTCGCATACATGTCCTGTCCTCAAAAGCATGGAGCTGAAAAAGTAATATATTTAAAAGTTTATTCTACTATATCGACTAGCATGAGATATCAAGTTACCAAAATATAGATGAAATAGTTTCGGGTAAAAAAAAAAAAAGTTATAATCAGGGTTGTTGGGCAAATGGCAAGCAAGGGCCATAAGGTAAATTGAAGAGATTAGACACCAGATTTGTCATTTTGATGCATGTGTGCTGAAAAAGAAGCTTAACTTTTATTTATTAGCAATGGATTTCATTAGCAATGGATTGGCACCCTGTCCAGGGTGTACCCTGCCTTGTGCCAGATGCTTCCTGGGATAGGCTCCAGGTTTCCCCGTGACCCTGAAAAGTATAAGCGGTATAGAATATGGATGGATGGATGGGATATAAATAAAATATATGTAAATAAATACTGAGGGTTTTTTTTAATCTCCCCTATTCCAAACAAAAATGAAAGAAAAACACAATACCTTCCCTTTAATTGAAAAACAAAACAATAATAATTAAAATTAATTATAACTATTGTATTAAAAACAATAGTAATTAATACAAGCATGAGTTACTTTGTTACTTGTACTCAGGGTTTAGTAATGGTTTGTTTGTCATAATAATATATTAAATAAACCTTAAGGTAAAGCTTTCAAATAAAAACATTCCCACAACATTGCTGCAACATATAGGTTGTAGGAACAAATTTCTACTAGCAAGCCTTTAAACAGATTATTATTATTATTATTATTATTATTATTATTATTATTATTATTATTATTATAGATGCATCGATACTAAATTTCTCAGCCGATACGATACCCGATTATTCAGAGTGTATACCTTGATCAACTCATCTTCATTTAAATCTTTCAGCGGTGTACTCACCCTTTAATTCAGCTCGAGCAGCGCGGGAAAAAATAAATTCATGAATTAGACTCGACGCCGAAACTCCCGCTTCACTGCTGCAGCGTCCGGTGTAAAATTTGATCAGTGCAGAGATTACAGAGATTACAAACTGCAGTTTTGTCGTCATTCCACACGAGAGACATATTTACACGTAGCACCAAATCCATGTGTTTTCTCGCCCCCTTTTGATTGACATATCTGATCATCAGATGTTTCTAAACTCTCTGCCTATGACCCATAGCGTGAAAAAATAGCCTTTTATCGGCCGATACCGATTATTGGCCGATACATCGGTGCATCTCTAATTATTATTATTATTTTTATGTTGTTGTTGTTGATGTTGTAAATATGATAAACAGCTTCCTTTTTTCATACCATAACAATGATTGGAGAACAGAAAAACAGAAAAATGTCTCTTGATGACATCTATAGCTATATGTACAAAGAAACTTAAAAAATTCAATTTAAGATAACAACATACAACATGTAGCTTACAGTATATACATCATTTCTGACTCTAGCGTAACGCTGCAGTGTACTAAGATGAAAAACGACTGCAAAAGCTAGCATAGCGCATTGTTAAACAAAGTTAAACAAATCATCAAGGTAAAAAAAAAACTAGCATAAAGTTAATATAAGAACATAAGTGTAAGAACATAAAACTGGATGACAGCTCGTAACTGGGAGTGATGTACTGTAATGGGAGCAAAAGTGGCGTCTTTGTTGATGACATTTTCCCTTTTATATTCTTCTAATGCGATGATGTCATTCCCAATCTCCCGGATCTGGTCCTCCTAAATGTGTAGGGGAGTGAGAGAGAGAGAGAGAGAGAGAGAGAGAGAGAGGTAGAGAGAGAGGTAGAGAGAGAGAGAGAGAGAGAGAGAGAGAGAGAGAGAGAGAGAGAGAGAGAGAGAGAGAGAGAGAGAGAGAGAGAGAGAGAGAGAGAGAGAGAGAGAGAGAGGGAGAGAGAGAGAGAGAGAGGGAGAGAGAGAGAGAGAGAGAGAGAGAGAGGGAGAGAGAGAGGGGAAGCCAAAATACATCCAGGAACATGCCAAGTGTCTATCAATCATATGGAATTTGAATCAAATTCAGAATTGAAGTTCCTCCAAGCTCAGCAGGAGAATGTTCTCTTCCAAGCGTGTTGTATGAGCAGCTGGTGTTACGGAAGATGGACCAACTCGTTCTTTATTATTATAAAAGCTTTGTATAAATATGGACAGGTATGACTTATAATATCATAATAGCATTTCATTTCTAAGTGCCTTTCAGAGAGCCTGAGGACACTTTAGATGCACCTCTCAGACCATGTAAAAGGAACAACGAAGAAAAAACTATTTTTTTTTTAATCAAAGGAATTAGTAATACAAAGAAAACAGCAATTTTGTACAACTATTAGATAAAAACAGATAAGAAAACTAATATGTAGAGGGCACAAAAACACAGATGTGCATGAGTCATTAGGTGGGTGGAAAAGCAAGTGGAAAAGCTTGTTGTTTTGGCTGAGTTTTAAAATGGGGAAGAGTGTGCAGGAACAGAGTCGGAGATAAAAGTGTGTTCTGTAGCTTTGGGTCAGCCACACTAAAAGCACACTAAAATCCTCAATTGTGTGAGTTGAGAGTTATAGGGACAGAGAGCAGATATGAAGATCAGAGAGTGCATGCAGATGAGTGTAGATACTTGTTAGGTGTTTTTCCAATAGTTAACTGATCATTTTGCTGAGCCTGTGCCCACGATAGCCTCAGATTCCTGTTGTTGGCTGACAGAAGTGGAACCTGAAGTGATCTCCTGCTGTTGCAGTCCGTCTGCCTCAAGGTTTGATACGTTGTGATGTTCTGAGATGCTTTTCTGCTCACCATAGTTGTAAAGTGTGGTTATTTGAGTTGCCATAGACTTCCCGGCAGCTAGTACCAATCTGGCCATTGTACTCGGATCTCTCATCGACAAGGCATTTCCGTGTTCAGAACTGACACTCAGTGGAGGGAGATGAAGAGGGGTGTGACATGGATTGTCTTGGGCTGGTTGAAGATGAGGCGCGCTGCTGCATTCTGAATCATCTGAAGGGGTTTGATGGAGCTGGCTGGGAGGTCTGAAAGCAGTGAATTGCAGTAGTCCAGTTTAGAGATAACAAGAGCCTGGACTAGTATCGGTGTAGCCTGTTTGAAGAGGTATGGTCAGATTTTCTTGATGTTGTACAGGATGAACCTACAGGACCTTGCAGTTGCTGAGATGTGGTCTATGAAGGTCAAGCCGTCATCAAGAATCACCCCAAGGTTCCTGGCCGTCCTGGTTGGCATTAGTGTAAGTGAGCTGAGTTGTACAGTGAGGTTCTGGTTGATTGAGGGATAGGCTGGGATGACGAGAAGCTCATATAATCCCAGTTTAAGTAAAATGGTGCTCCTTCATCCAGACCGAGATGTCCGACAGGCAAGAAGATTATTATGAAAAGCCACTGATCTTGAACCACAAATGGAAATCACAATACAACATCACTGAAACAGCTTTACTTTACTTAAACCCAACCTTACCAATTCAAAGTTCTATTTTTTTGTTGAGTTTTCACAATTATTAGCCTATTTGACTGGTCACTTGAATGACATGGGTTTAATGCTCAGTTCAATAACTGAGGGAGGGGAAAAACAAGTGAACCTAATTGTGTTCTTTCAGTGGAAAGTTCAGGAACAAAAAGCTCTATGGTTCAAACAGGCAGAATATTATTTGACACATGAGGATAATGAGCCATGGATTTTAATAGTTCATAAAAGAAATCTATGCTGAGGAGGTTAGTTGGTTTTCTTTTCAGCTAAAAAGGTCGCTAGCTGCAAAATATTTGACTCCAGACTTTGATAGTCATGGGAACTGACTAAGACTAAAGATTAAGCCTTTTCTCAGCTTTTTAATTGCACTGAATGATTGAAATGATTTCAGTTTCACCACACTTCATCCAAGTGTAATTACAGTCCCCTCCAAATCTTTTGGAACAGCAAGGCCACTTCAGTTGTTTGATGGATATGAGATGAAAGCGTATTATTTCAGCTTGTATTTCTAATATTTATATAAAACATAGAACCTTTTTGCATCAGACCACCGAATGTTTAGATTAATGTAAATTACAGCAATAACACTTAATGTGTTCGCATATCCCTTGCTTGCAATAATTGCATCAAGACTCAGTGACATCACCAAATTGTTGGTTTCTTCTTTTGTGATGCATTTCCACGTTTTTACCACAACCTCTTTCAGTTGTTTGTTTCTATTGGTTTCTCTCTTCAGTCTCCTCTTCAGGAGTTGAAATGCTGATCAATTGGGTTAAGGTCTGGTGATTGATTGTCCAGTCTAAAACCTTCCAGCTTTTTAAAGTCTTTTGTTGAGTTTGCAGTGCTTGTCTTGCTGCATGATAAAGTTCCCCCAGATTCATTTGGATGCATTTTTTTGTAAATTGGCAGTCAAAATATCCTGTAAACTTCTGAATTGATTCTGCTGCTACCATTATGAGTTCCATCATCAATTTAAGATTAGTGAGAATGTTTCAGAAGCAGACTTGCAAGCCCAAGCCATGACACTACCTCCGCCATGTTTCACAGATGAGCTTGTATGTTTTAAGTATTTTTAAAATAGCTTAATTTGGCATACGAAGCATGGCCCTGGCAAGCCTGTCATTAACTCGCCTGTCCATTGCTCCTCCTCCAATAAAAAGTACATAGCGCGAGCATGGGGCAGCATGATCCTTTCCCAGATGGGCCTCTATTGTCATTTGTTGCAGTTCACTTTTCAACCACTAGGTGCAATAATAACTCTATGGAAGCTAATTGGGGCAGTGAGCGTGCTGTCCTGTGATTTTGCAACATCTAGAAAGTCAATGGAACATTGGCTTATGTCTGTCAAATACAGACATTTTTTAAATAATTAGTCACTCAAAAAAGAAGACAGTATTTCAATGGAATTTAAAATGTATGAAGATTGACATTGGTTGAACAGCTAATATATAAGTATGGATCTTCCTACACTTGGACCAACCACTGTCAAAAACAAACGTTTATGGCTCTTATTCTTCTGTTTAATGGTTTATCTTTTGTCGTCTCAGTTGGATAACTCCATTCTGATTAAGGTGAATTGGGGCACGGTGGCTTAGTGGTTAGCACATTTGCCTCACACCTCCATCCTGGCTGTGTGGAGGTTTCAGGTTCTCCCTGTGCTTTGGGGGTTTCCTCTGGATACTCCAGTTTTCTCCCCCAGTACAAAGACATGTGTTGTAGGATGATTGGCATTTCCAAATTGCCTGTAGTGTGTCTATACATGCAAACATAGTGAGTGTGTGAACATGAGAAACATGAGAAACACTCCCCATGAAATTTGTAGTCAACACCAGTGACTAGTGTCAGCTGAAAAAGAAAAAAACCAACATAAGTCAAGTCTACTTTACCACACAGATGCACTACTTTGGGACATTGTGTCTATAAAATGTTCTCTTTTTGTGGCCTTCTGAGCGATACATCATTACTGCATGACATAAATATCACAACAATATTTATCCTGCTTACATGTGCATTTTTATACCCATCTGTTCTCAAGAAAGTCAGGATGTCTGCTCAAATAAAATTGTAGATAAGAACAATATACAAGCTCTGAAGGGTGCAAATCCCGGAATGCTTAGTAACAGATCTGAAATGCACACAAAATCAAAATTGACACCTGATTTAATGAGGATCTGTTTTCCCGCATAACTACCTGTCATTTGAGTTTAGAACTCTCCAACACGCCAAAAGTAAATCTGTAACTAAATGGGAGATGTTCTGCAACTACACATCGTTTTGGCAATATTGTTTGTCACAAAGTGCAAAACTTTGACATTGATTAGACTTTGATGAATTACCAAAGTGTGTATAATATGAGTTCCTTCCAGATTCTGTCATGAAATATGATAAGGGAGCAGGTGCAGGCTTGTCACAATGAAAGGCATGTTTGAAGATACTCAAAGTGTTTATGTATTCAGATACGAAATCAAGTCGAACTGGAACTAGTGACGCAATTATTCTACCCTCGGGGTTCTTTTAGATATTAACCCATTATACTTATAACTTGGATACCTTGAAGCATATTATTTAGTAACTACTGTGAATTATTAACTAACAATTTCCAAAATGTTTGGAAAGTGCGTAAATCCTGAATGAAGACAAAAAATACAACACATATATTTTATTTATACCACAGTGCTGTTAAATTTCTTTAATCTGATTGGTCAAAGGTGTTGATTAATTTCCCATAACAGCAGCTCTGACCATAGTCCTGCCTATATGAATAAAATAATTAGTCGTTTTTATCTTATTACCCTAAAGAGAGAGACAAAGGAGAGTTTGATGAGGTAAAGACTAAGGTTTATAGCCTAAAAAGACTGCTTAAAGGTAAACAGGAAGTAACTTATTTCACGGTATGAAAACGTACAGTGAAGGAAAAAAGTATTTGATCCCCTGCTTATTTTGTACGTTTGCCCACTAATAAAGAAATGATCAGTCTATAATTTTAATGGTAGGTTTATTTGAACAGTGAGAGACAGAATAACAACAAAAAAATCCAGAAAAACGCATGTCAAAAATATTATAAATTGATTTGCATTTTAATGAGGGAAATAAGTATTTGACCCCCTCTGTAAAACATGACTTAGTACTTGGTAATGACTTTAGTAATTACTTTTAATTTTCAATGCCCTGGCTGAGGGAAGGAGGTTCTCACCCAAGATTTGACGGTACATGGCCCCGTCCATCGTCCCTTTGATGCGGTGAAGTTGTCCTGTCCCCTTAGCAGAAGAACACCCCCAAAGCATAATGTTTCCACCTCCATGTTTGACGGTGCGGATGGTGTTCTTGGGGTCATAGGCAGCATCCCTCCTCCTCCAAACACGACGAATTGAGTTGATGCCAAAGAGCTCCATTTTGTTCTCATCTGACCACAACACTTTCACCCAGTTGTCCTCTGGTGGTCAGATGCAGAGGAATGCTGCAAATCTTGGGTGAGAAAATCAGCAGGGGATCAAATACATTTTTTCTCCTCACTGTATGGTGTGCCATTCATTAATTAAAAAAAAACTGTAATCAAGCTGCTGTCATGTACAAGGAATAAAACACTTTGGGAAATGCTGTTATTGGAAAATAAGCAACCTGGCAGTGGTAACACTCCCCAGATGATTATTTTAAAATAAGTTTTATTCCTTATGTCTCCATTTCATCCTAAGCGTGTGCAATTTGATTTGTACTCTAATTGATATAGTAACGAAAGCAAAGAATGTAACTCTAGAATGGCCAAAAAAAGTCCTTGGCGTTTAAGAGGTTCAATCAAATTGCCTTCAGAGTAGCGATCTTCTCATCTACATTTTAAATTCAACTGTATGATTACTGGAGATCCAATAGAAGTAAGTTCTAATATTAATGTAATACAGCTTAATATGAATTCTCATACATGCAGAACATTTCTTTTCACCCTAACCCAAAATACGTGGTGAAGTAGCGTTCAGAGAGGAAATCATAGATAATCATGATGCAAGTAGGGGGCACACTTTTCGAAGCTATCACAGACGAGATAATATATGAGATCACCCTCAAAGCCTCTTTCATCCTTTGTTCTCAGACACTCTATATAATGATGCTATTACAGTAATGGCCATATTAGAACAGAAAAATCACAGGCTTTCTTACAGTTGTGTTTTTCCTCATCTCCTTTTCATCATCATATTGTCAGGAACTACTCCTAAGGGTACACGATAACGCATGGAGAGAGAGATGAGAGAGAGCAAGCAAGAGAGAGCGAGAGAGAGAGAGAATCGAATCCCTTCATTTCCAAGGCTCATTTGAGATTCCCTCTGAAGAGCTGGCAGACACCTGACTCAAGCCGAATCCTGTTCCACTCTCCACACGGCCTGGTTCTGCCTTTTTGGAAGCCTTCACGCAACCGCAGTTTGACAAGGAGCCAGGTGAAAGTGGGGGGAACCGTCAGGAAGAATAAGACTCTTGGCAGGCTGTTTGTGGATTTATCCCTTTTAAACACCTTCGATAATGCCATCAAGGTCTCGGAAAGGTGCCTTTTGAATCAAGGTGTCAAAGCTGGGGCACTATCTCGGCGTCACAGCTTGGCTCCTGGGACTTTCGGGAACATTAAAGCCCCGTCGCTTTTGGGTAGACAGAGGGCATGAAGAGGTCAACATGTTTTGAATTAGAGCTGAAGGAGGTCTTGAGAGCTGGGGTGGGGGGGTCCCTTTGGGAATAGCAACCAAAGAGTGGGGGAAAAAAAAGAGAAAAGAAACCGTAGCAATTTTAAAGAATGCACAATAACTGTACAGTCAACTGTTACCACAGAAACCACACCATGGTGATTTAAAGCCCTTTCTTCTTCATCAAATTTTCTTCACTCAGGCAGTGTCTATTGCCATGGTATACTCCATACCAAGAAATAACGAATTAACTGTTGTTTATTACATTATTACTGTAATGTAATAAGTAAAGAATCGAACATGACAGGGCACACTGTCGTAGGAAAATAATAAATGATGGTGTGCCGTGACCTGCCCCAGTGCGACATGGAGTGTCATGGCAACCCTGAAGTTGATTGTTTTCCAATACCAGCGCATCCTGGTGTGTTTTATTCCGCCTATACCATAGGCAACACTAACTATTTTATTTCTAATGGCACGTCATACATTTTATCCATTTATAGTTCCAGTTCATGTTGTGCAGTGTATAGAAAACAAGTTAGTTCCTGTTATGTCCGATAGCTGTTATGCAGCTATAACAAATCACAAAGCCCTCTATCCTGAAGACTTCCCTGTGGCGGAAAAACGTAAAGTTTTGACTCAAGTGCTGACACTGGAGACGTTTTTTTAAAATATTATTACGTGTAACTTCCACCACACAAGCCCCTGTATAATTAGCTATTACTTGAGAAATGATAATGCATTAGAATAAGTACATTAATATAAACCTGTTAAGTTAGTGTTAGATTTGGATCAAGTTTAAACTTTAGCTTTCGAGCGTTCTGCACATTTTATGTAAGCCTATAATACAGCGCCTTACACACTATTAGTTTAAAAACTGTGTACAATTTTTAGAAATGGGAACATTTGTCAAGTTTGATTTAATAATCACAACTACTCATGTCAGCTACCTATTTCAATTTGTCAGTATGTCGAAACCAGAGCACGAGAAGTTGACAGCGTTGGGAGGAAGTTTCATGCCTGAATCACTTAATATAACCCCAAATGATTTTTCAGCGTTGGTGAGAGAGAGAAGGAAGCTTAAAAAATGCTCCAAAATGTGGCTAAAAGAAAAGACAAAATTCTGGCATGTTTGACAAAAAGTGAAAAACTGAAAATTCACAGACGTGAGTGCGAAGGTTAAGGAAGTAAAAGTAATCGACAGGAGCTTCAAGTGAAAATAACAGACCAGGGAAAAACTGGAAAGAGTCGTGCTGAGAAAAAAGGGCCGCTAACTTCCCCTGCTGAAGTGAAAAAATAGATCAATAAATCGCCTGCTGTCTCGGGGGACAGACGGACAACAGAATGTGTAAATTAAGGTCTTCATAACTACACTGTTTGCATTACATGTTGATATTTTATACTGTATATCTTCATAGTATAATTCATACATTATATTCATATCTCATTAGTATTATAATATATTATATTACATGTCATTCTTGTATTATATTATGAACAGTAATTTCCTATTTAATATGTTATTTAATATGTAATCATGTGTTATATAATGTTTTTTCAAATATTTTATGTGATAAATAATTGTTTATGTTGTGACGTGACATGAAAAGTCAAATGAAAACAAAACAATTAACTAGGCTGCCATTTCCATTCCCCCCCAGTGATTTTCCCCCAGTTTGAATGTTCTCCGCTTAACTTCAAATTAAACTGTAGTTTAATAGTTCATTACTACCTGCATTATAGGGGCAGGAAATGCTCAGTGCTTTCATTATTTCGTCTAAGCAGGCTTTTAAAGTGAATGCGAGTTTATGAGAGAAAGTGTATAGATTTGAGACGGATATCCATTTAGCCTTGCACATTTTAACACGTCCGCAAATCTGATCTAAATGACTTTGACATATTTTATCTCGAGCACCGAACTCATTTTCAAAGCAAGGTTATGTGAAACCTTCCTTGGTGAGGTGAACAGGAACATTCCGTGAGAAAGTTACATCCATCCATCCATTTTCCATAGCGCTTATCCTACAGGGTCACGGGGAACCTGGAGCCTGTCTCGGGGAGCATGGAGCACAAAAAATTCCATTCATACACTATGGACACTTTAGACAGGCCAATCAGCCTACCATGCATGTCTTTGGACTGGGGGAGGAAACCGGAGTACCCGGAGGAAACCCCCGCAGCACGGCGAGAACATGCAAATTCTGCACACACTGATAAAGTTACCAAAAAAATAAAGTTACTAAAACATTATCACAATGGCAGATTTCGTCTACAGTGTAGACCAGTTTTAAAAATAAGATTCGTAATTTAACAAAGGTAGTATGTGGTTTGTGCTAAGAATAAAACACAGAGAGCTTAAAAGACTCACTTGATCACTTAAGACGGATAAATTGTCTAATTATTAAATGAACAAAAGACTATTTTTCAGTTCTCACACCACATATTTCTCAATGTAATACGCAACACAATGTAAAACAATTCAGGCGATGCTGTTATTAGAAAATAATCAACGGCAGGTTGACGCGAAGCACTGCCGCAAAGTTGATTGTTCTCCAATAACCGCACACCCAAAAGTGTTTCTGTTAGTTGAATCTTTATTGTGTTGTAAAAAAAAAAAAAATACAAAAAAAAAAAAATAAAAAATAAAAATAAAAATAATAATAATAATAATAATAATAATAATAATAATAAAAGTCTATATTTTATTGTGAAAAAGGCTTTTATTGGGTTTTATTTTTTACACTTGGGCTTGAGTTGGCTTGGCTGCTGAGTAGTGTTTCTCTCAGGATTATTGTAAATAAATAGTATACATTTTTTTTTTTGCATTTGTTAAAGAATTACATATTATCAATGGAAAATCTGTGAAATGACTGTACTTCCTGTTATCACGTACTGTACAATATAGGAGCTATAAGCACTCGTTCCCTCACCCGCCTTTAAGTTAATAAGGTCAGCGTATCATGCAGTATTGGGGAATAGCTAGCTATAAGGAGTGACGACGCTATCTTAATACATTTGTAGTAGCGTGGCAGTAGCTGAGCTGTTTGCAGGATACAGGGTGTCCCAAAAGTCTCCATATGTAGAGGACTATGTCTGCCAGCATTATGTCAGTCATGCCTTCGTCAGTGGATGTTCGTGGACGTCCACTCCCTTCTCGGTTGGTCCATAACACTTCCAGTCTTTTTGAATTTGTTAAGCTTGACCACAGTGACTTGTGTGATGTGCTTGCCAGTGCTTCCTGTTAAAGTCTATCGCAACCTTGCGACAGCTTCCCGATCCAGCCGTGAGAATGATTTCAATATTTGGAAGACATTTTGCTAAAAAGTTTTCATTTCCCCTATGTGTGGAGACTAACCGTAACCCTGCAGTGTAGCTTTTCCAATAACTAGCTCCTTTTTTATACCAAGCACCATGATCAAACAAGCTAGATAGATTTTTAAAGAAACAAACTGAACTGAGAAGGGTTTTTTTTTTGAAGATTGTTGTTCTTTTTCAAACAAAGTTACATAAACTTTAAGAGTGGTTTACAAAGAGACAAGCACAATCTATTTTGAATGCTATACTATGTACTCTATAGAGTAGCTGCACAATAAAGCGAAATGGTCACAGTTGCTTTTCCACAGTTTAGTAGCTTGTAGTGTAGCTAGCTACTTTATTACTTACAGCTTTACTTCTGACTTTCTTTCTGCTCTCTGGACCTGCCTGATCCATCCTGATGCCCTAAATCTGGATGGATTGCTCATCAACTGGAGGCTACAACCTGGAGATTACTGAGGATGGTACTGATTGAAGTACCATGGAAATGGTTTTGGACCTCAATTCCACATGGACGTTCTCGCTGTGGTTGCTGGGACTACGGTTGCTGCGATGGCCTTGGGACTGCAATTACCACATGCAGTTTTACACTCAGGTCTCCTTTAGTGAACAGTGGACTAGTTCAACAAACAGACTTCATATAAAAACCATTATGAACTTTCCTTTACGTTCACACAATCTGTTGTTACCCAGATGAGGACGGGTTCCCTTCTGAGTCTGGTTCCTCTCAAGGTTTCTTCCTCATATCATCTTAGGGAGTTTTTCCTCGCCAACGTCAGGGGATAAATCCACACACTTAAAAACGCTATCCTGTGTTTATATGTTTCTGTAAAGCTGCTTTGAGACAATATCCATTGTTAAAAGCGCTATATAAATAAAATTCACTGTTCAAAGCACTGACACTGGAGACTCGTTTTTAGTCTGGTTGTGTGCTGTACAAGTACTTGCATACATTGTTACTATAGAAACGATAATGTATCAGAACGAGCGCTTATTATAGAAAAACGAATCGACCCTTTCTGAACAATCAGAATGGACAAATCAACAGCCCTGTGTAGCATACTGGTGTGCTCTTGATTATATAATATGTATAATGTGCTCAAAATTATTATAATTTTGTTCATCTTCAGCACAAAGCCCAGCTGTAATCGACACCAGTAGGTAGGTATACTATATATCCGCTTTCACGTCAATGAAAGACGACTACACACGTTTTTGCTGACATTCGGTCTGACATATCGCTTTCGAGATAGACACTCGTATATCATACTCATATAACTTCCTTTAAAATATGTTTAACAAACATCACATGAGACTTTCGCTACATCGAGTTTCATATATCATACTTCGTTAGATACCCATAAATCACACTCACATAACATAATATATTTAACAAACACCACGTGGCACGCCAGTGAAAGAACAACTTGCTTATCAGACTAATGACTATTATTTGTGACACTGAGATTCCATTGTCTTCATTACAGTCTGCATTCTCTGAACTCATTAGCCCTTCTTTATGTTTTTCCACGCAGTCGTCTCAAAGTGTCGCGATACGCATTAGCTCATCAGTTTCCTACCATTTGCTAACATTAAAATACACTATATAGTTAAAGGTTTGTGGACACATGACCATCACACCCTTATGTGGTTCTTCACCCAACTGTTCCCATATTGCTGGAAGCACACAATTGTATAGGATGCCTTTTTCCCATTTTTCCCTATTTTAATTTTTTCAAACTTCGCCTCAAGCCCTTGTTCACGTTCGTTTAATAGCATATTGATTAATCCAGTCGCTCGGCAATAGACTGTTTCTCAGATTATTTATCGCATTCCATGGTGTTTAAGATCAATAAAATGGATAAAACAAGAAACAAATAGCAGTATCTTGTTTTCTTAAGAATGATGCATAACCTGTACCAGCTGGTGGTTGTTTGCGTATAGGACATAATCGACATTCCTTGTTTCTCACTGATGGCTGGAGATTTTTCGCAAATTTTACATTTACAATTAAATGTAAATGTAGACAAATGACGCCGTTGCTTTACAGCACATGGCAGGTCCTATAAACTACAGTCAGGGCATTAGTAAGACGTTTAATAGCAGCCGCATTAACAAGCTTCCCTATAGGTGCAAACAATATCACTGTTAACGAGGATTTATCAAGTGCTTTGCCGGCTTCGCGACATCATTACACATCATTACACCGTCTGCCTGTTATCTAAAACTCTGCTAGTCTTGCATATCAATAGCTTGTCTAATTATTCAGACCTGCTGGTGCATTTCCTGTCTTCCCTAATTCTCTCCCTCATACCTTAAGTTAATTAAAGCTGCCATAGTCTTGTGTTGTTGGGTTTGTTTTGGGTTGTTGTTTTTTTTTTTTTTTGCTTTTGCTTTAGAACAGTTAAACTGTTTTTACAACCTGATAGCTATCACTAAAGTACATTTTCTGAAGGAAAAGAAAGTCTGTGTTCTTCCA
The DNA here is from genome assembly GCA_012411365.1 of Ameiurus melas. Lineage (NCBI taxonomy): Eukaryota > Metazoa > Chordata > Actinopteri > Siluriformes > Ictaluridae > Ameiurus > Ameiurus melas. Next base: position 15,607,636 of record CM022775.1, read on the forward strand.
GGAATCTACAATCAGGTATTTAGGCACTGATAATGGCAATTAATTAGCAAATATATATGAGTGTATAAGGGGGGGCTTAGTGGTTGGCACATTTGCCTCGCACCTCCAGGGATGGGGGTTCCTGACTCCGCCCTGTGTGTGGAGTTTGTATGTCCGGGTACTCCGGTTTCGTCCTCCAGTCCAAAGACATGCACTGTATGCAGACTGGCATCTCTAAATTGTTCGTAATGTATGAAAATGTGTATGATTGTGCCCTGCGATGGTTCGGCCTCCATGTCCATGTTGTCCTCTACGTTGTGTAGGAAAATAGATTGATTTGATGAAAAACGTTTTTTTAAATGTTGAACTGCAGTTGTGTATTTATACACACAAGCACACACATCATCACCATCTTGACCGTCATCAGTTCTAGACAGTTCCCCATCCTGAACATTCACGTCACTGTAATCGTCTGTGTTTTAAGAACTTGCAAATTTCTTTAGTAGATCTTCTTTGAAGTCTTGCTTTCAGCTTCTGTGGGAGGCAAATGTTCCATAAATATTATTGCTGTCTCGTATTTTTTCAAATGTCGGGCAAGGTGTTCAAAAAAACTCTCTTTCTGTAGAGAGTTATCTCTGGCAATGCAACACTGGTAAGTGAAAGACTTTCTGCAGATCTGACTCTTTCCTGAGTTTCCTTAGAGTGACGTCTTGATAGATCTTGGTGATCTAAAGCTAGCCCATGTTTTGAAGGAACAAAAAACAATCTTTACCATGGCGTAACCTGTAATGTTTTACACGCCCAGCCCATATTCCTAGATATGGGCCATCTTAAAAAACACTAACTGGCCTAGAATCTCATAGTATATTCGCATCAACTGTTGATACACCAAGCACCTAATTCTCCCCATTCGATCAGTGCTCCGTTTCTTGATCTGGATTCAGGCGTGGAACGAAAGTCTGCTTCCACGTGGGCACTTTCTCAATCACGACGCTGTGCTGTGTCTCTCTGGAGCGCTTTCGCGGACAAGACTGGATGTCGAACGTTGGATTGAAATGAAAGGGTGGGTCTTTTTTGATCGCTACGTCCGGGAGACATTTGCCAAAAATCACTTAAATCCACTTTAAAATGCAAGGCTGTGGGCCGACATTAACGGCTCTGCACGAGAACGAGCGCTTGAGGTGGTTGCCAAAACAGCGCCGCAGGAACTTTTATCTCATTTCAATTTGACATGTCATTAACAGAATCAGCTGCATGATCCAAATGTACGCGTATTACTAGAGTATGAGGCTTTAATGAGGTTTTCTATCAAGTAATATGACGTACGTGTCCCCGTCAAGCCGCAATTAGATGTTCCCCGAACAAGTCGGCAATACATTTATATCTGATCCGAGTACCCAAGAAAAACGGACGGCATTCTCTCGGAGACAATCCGTAGACGTCCGTATGTATAACCTGAGGAAATGAAGAGGAAATGAAAAGGAGTGTAGTGGTGAAAAAGCTAGCGGTGTCACATTGAGAATTAGTTGTAGGTAATTACTGAGTTAATTTGAGTGCGATCCCAGGAGAACTTCTCTTGATTACAGACACAGGCCTGTACCAGCCATTAAGGAACAGCAAGAAACAAATAACCGTAAAGCAGAAAGGCGACACGTAGCACCATAACATTAACACTGCCTCATTTAACTGAAGTTTTCCTCGAAAACAACTGCAAACGTGATTCCAGTGTGACTAATTACATGCAAATGATTGATAACCATTTCACTTGGCAGGAACAATGATGAGAAAGGACGATTTTATCTTCAACTTCAACATTTTACACAATAAGAAAAGTAATAGGTTGTGTACTTTGGTATAGAGTTTATTTCAAACCTTATGTTTGTACAGTAAGGCCGTGAATCAATGGCACAAAGAAAGGGGTTGCGGTTTCACCTAATGAGGTCAAGATATAATAACATATGAGTAAGTCAACTAAGGTCATAATTCAGAGTTAAGGTTAGTGCAAGAAAAACAAACATTCCACTTCTTGTGTTTTTATATTCATAGCGCTTCTATATTTAGAGGGGGGAAAAAGCAGCGGATATGGTGCATTGGTATTCAGCGGGTGGGTCAGTATCGAGTAAAACCACTGCACTGAGCTATGATTACAGAGAAGCTGTCAGTCTCAAAGGACAAATCCGTATCTAAGATTTTGTTGTGCTCGAGTGACTTTTGAGCCCAAAAATCACCAGTAGGACACCCAGGATCACACCATCAGGAGACATGATACTCTGAAAATGTCTACATCTTTACTAATTATTCATTAAGCTTAAGAAGATACTGGGAAAGATTTACCACAAAAAATGGTGTATGTTATTACTTTTTTTATACCACTGCACCATTGTACCGCTGGATTGTGATTAGTTTAATGTGGTCCAATATTACGTCAACGTTTATTTAGCATTAATGGAAGGAGTCTCCAGTGTTAGTGTAAATTTTCCAATTCGGGTGGTTGTTTGTGTTTTTTTGTCTTATTAATGTCACGTAAGAGAGGAAAAAAAGACTGTTTATAGCTGTTATAACATACATGATAACAGGAACTTGTTTCATGGACGTTCCACAACATTAAACACCATTCTTTAATAAATAAAATCATCGTCAGAATGGTAACCGCATCATATTTTCCTACAACAGCATGCTGTCATGTTTTATTCATTGCTTAGTACCTCAAAACTAATAATCTAACAAGTATGGTGGATTTCCAAACCCTATTCTCGCTTTGATTACATAAGGGTTGTAAAAAAAAAGCAGCAACAACAAAAAAAACATTAAAAACAAATATTCTGCACCCAGTGAGTAAACCTGAACAATGAGGATATTAAGAAGAAAGTTTTAATAACTATATTATTATTGGTACATTTGAAAATGAAGATTACATGACACTAGTGACACGTAGACATGCTAGCATAGCTTCCAATTCTTCACTCATATTAAAACAGAAAAGTACCAACTCTTAATTCTTAATTTTACATGCATATATTAAATATGAAATAAATTGACAAATATAAATACATATATATATATATACACCTCAAATTTACACGCTGAGTGTATCTCAACCAGCTCCCTAGTTCAGAAGTCAGGGAACTGATCAGGGGGTTGGCCATTTTAAGGGCTGTCTCAATTGGGAAATTCTTCCAGTGCCCTGGAACGTTTGCTACCTAAAAAAATCCCACAATGTACTGCAAAAAAAAACCATTGAGCATCGATGCTCACCATGTCCCTTGCTGAAAATGATGTCAAGTATTCTGAAGCCTCTCAGCTTGAAAAAAAAAATTCATAAAGTATAATGTTTTTAGTTGCATTCATCAAGAAATCCATTTCGGAATCCATTAACTAGGACAACTAGCCCTATTGGGGTCATTCCTATAGACACAGGTCTATATAGAACATACTGTTTTTCATGTGATTAACACATGAAAAAGGCTCCTATGTTCCCAGGGTCCTTTGTTCCCCATATAATGTAACTATCATTGCATGGGTATTTGAAAATTTCAACAGTGAGATGTCAGTCACAGCTAAAATAAAAAAATAATAATAATAATAAATAAATAAATAAATAAAAGATGTTTGAAATAAACTTAATTCAAAATAAATGCAGTGAAAACACACTAGCATATTTGGAGGCAAAAACAAACTGGATTAAATTAGACACATAAGGCATGATGTCATGAGAGTTAGATTAAAAAATGTACTAGGTTAGTTTTCACCTAAGGAAGCTATGACCTTTTGTGATCTCATGATCCAACCATTTGTTTAGTTCCTGCAAGTTTAATTCTTTTATATTAAGAGCTGTATAGTCATGCTGGGGAACAGAAAACCCCTTTGACAAGTTCCCACATTAACCCATGTCATTTTAAGCGAATACTGAGCTAGGCACACATTTTACAGGTTCTCATTAAGTGCTATATAGAACTGGGGAGCATAGGACCCTGGGAACTAGGGAACGTAGGACCCTGGGAACTGGGGAACATAGGACACTGGGAACTGGAGAACATAAGACCCTGGGAACTGGGGAACATAGGACCCTGGGAACTAGGGAACATAGGACCCTGGGAACTGGGGAACATAGGACCCTGGGAAGTGGGGAACACAGGACCCTTTGTCATGTATTCATTATGTGCCATATAAATCGGGGGCACATAGGACCCTGGAAAAATAGATACGCTCCCACCCTATTCCTCATCTCTCGAAGGTTAACTAGCATAATAGCTCTGACCATGCACACTAGCTGAATCCTAAGAGCAAGCTAACATGTGAAAGATGAGGAATGAAGTGTGCACTTTGTGTTTGTATTATAAGAGTTAGATATTAGCATTAAACGCATTTAACACAAATTAGGCTGTTGTTAGCTAGCATGATAACAGCTCTGATGTGATTGGGGTCATTCCTATGTTCCCGGGGTCCTATGTTCCTCGGTTTAGTATTCTGTTAACACACATTAAGTAAACTTCAACCTTCAGAAGGTTTTATGTAGTCAGGACTTATGTTCCCAGGGCCCTATTAACTGAACCCTATTTTGTGGTGCTCTAAAAATAGCTGTTAGTCTATATTCATACATTCATACAGTTCAACGCCGTGCCTGAACAATAGAGAGATGTATACAGTAAACCGAAGAAATGCCATACTGAAGCCTATAAAACACAGTAAACCGTCATAAAAGGAACAAAATGTTATCTATGAACATATCCCAGCTCTCACGTATGCTGAAAGCTAACTCCAGCTTTAAATCACCATGAGTTCATTATGTGCCGTATAAATCTGGGGAACACAGAGAGCTGGGAACACAGATACGCTCCCGTCTGATGCTACAAATTAGCTGAATACTAATCGCTAGCAATCGCAAAACTAACTACCGTGATAAATACAACGTGTAGGTAGCGGTGGAAATTTTTTGCTGTCATGATTTGTTAATGTTTATATTTGTTAGGATTTTAGATCAGTTCCTTGAACGTAAATGCTAAAAACAGCTCCGTGAAGCTAAATGCTAAAAAGTCACCTTATGTAAATGTATAATTAAAGAGAAATGTAGTGAGGAGAAAGAAGAGAATTTCCTTTCTCTTGTGAGTGAAAGTCAAAAGTTCTACATGCAAGAAGAGATTAAGTGAAGAGTAAATACTTTAAATAAAACCGTGATTATGCTTTAATTAAGATGTTATAAGGGTTAAACCCATAAAGGCTCCTGAAGCACTGCAGGACAACTGTTGCCCTAGCTGTATATGCAATATTTCTTCCTTCCGTCATGATATAATAATAAAGATCTCAACAACAATAAAAGGGAAAACGATGAGAGACTCTTATAAGCACTGGCATTAAACTAATTCTTAATCAGTGCACTTACTTTTAAATCTCCTGTGCATGGAACAGGACAGTTTAATCAGATGAATTTATCACACAGGAAAGCTGAAGGAATCTGTAATGTGAGATTAAATGCACATGAGCATGTCTCTCCAGCTGGTGTCTGGTGGTGGCGTGCCAACCTTCTCCTCTCTCCAGTGGCCATTTGTTTCTCTTTACGGTGCACGCGGTGACATTAGCTGTATGAAAGGCACATATCAGGATAAGCTCCATCATTCAACCTTGTCCAATCCCAATCGGAGTGTCTTATCTCTCGGCGAGATATATAGAAGTCTTTGCTGGGAGAAAATGAACCTCGCAGTGTGTGCACCATTCAGCTAGGAGTAATTTGCCAGCCGGTAAAGCCTGGCCTTGAAATTCAAATACAAGGAAGGCTCGTTTCTATGTTGGTGACTATACATTCGAGAGATTATAGCCTTTTCTCAAGCTGTAAAATGCTTTGCAAAACTTAGTACCACATATAAATGCAGGTCATGTGAGTGCTGAAATATACAAAATGCAGAAATATGTAATATCGAATTTTTTTTTTTTTTTATGGTCAAGTTTCATGTGCAATGAACTTATTGGCTTATTCTGCTGAAACCATCACTGAAATTCTAATGGTTTCCACTACAAATACCACTACAAACCATCAGCTAACTATTAAAAGCATTCCCATTATTATTATTATCAGACCTCAATGGTATCCACTAGACACCAATAGATGGAAGCAAATAACCAGTAGAGCCCACAGAGACCATTTCAGTTTCCATTCAAACCAATTCACTTCCTCTTAAAAGCATAACCATTCAAACCATTACAAACTCTGAGTGCTTCTATTGTTTAGTTTTTTTCAGCAGGGCTATAACCTGCTTCTTTATTATCCAATCAGCCAATCATGTAGCAGTAGCGCAATACATAAAATCATGTAGACACAGGTCAAGAGCTTCAGTTAATGCTCACATAAGGAATAAAACAGTATCTCAGTGACTTTGACCATGGCATGTTTGGTGGTTCTAGATTCAAACTGACCTTTGATTCAATATCTGAACATGATTTATTTATACAGTACATTTCACATTTATTTGTTCATGTCTATGGAGGCCACTATGTACTTAACCTGTTCTTAACTTGTATCAATAATTCTTGTATTATAAAAATTATTTAGAATCCAGCCTCGGCCTGTGTGTGTGTGGAGTTTGCATGATCTCCCCGTGCTCCTGGTGTTTCCTCCAGGTACTCCGGTTTTCTCCCCCAGTCCAAAGACATGCATTGTAGGCTGATTGTCATTTCCAAATTGACCATAGTGTGTGAATGTATGTGCGATTGTACGCTGCAATGGGTTGGCACCCCGTCCAGGGTGTTCCCCACCTTGTGCCCCGAGTCTCCTGGGATATGCTACAGGCTCCCCTCTACCCTGTGTAGGATAAGCAGTATGAAAAATAGATGGAAGGATGAATATTGAGGAATCATTATTATTAGACCTCAATGAGACAACAGAACCCTTAACGTTTGGAGATAATATTACATATTACTTCTATCTTGGGAAAGACAAACGAGAATCCAGCCTGGACGTTTTTGGTTACATCAAGTAATCATTTGGAAACCATGTATTAGATATGATATTCCTACACCATGTTAAGTTGTGGGCTCAAGTTACACAATTTATCATCATATCTTTGGAATGTTGAGTTCTTCTTTATTTGGCATAATACCATGCACAACGTGTAAGAAATATAACACTTCAGGATGTGCAGATATAGGAAAATTATCAATGATGTGATGGTGTGATTTGGTGTGATTTAACAGTGTTAAACAGAGTTACCACACCGAAGATGATTATTTTCCTATAACAGTCCGTCCCTGAAGAGTTTTATTCCTCTTATACCACAGCAATTTTACCAATGATAACTTTATTTATTATTAAAGAACGACAAATCCTACTTTTTAAAAAAATCCATTTATAGTTTCATTTAAAGTGGTAGAATGTGCGCAAAACAAGATAGTCCCTGTTAATAAGACAATGTGTAACCATGGTATCTCATGACCAGACCTTATTATAAAATAACCACCATGTCATATCAACAGCTCCATAAATTTCATCTCAGAAGATGAGCGCACTCCTTGTCCTTAGTCGCTTCGAACTATAAACATTCACACATTTTTCTAAGAAAAAAAAAAGAAGAACATCTCCAGAAACTAGCTGCACTTTCGTTCACCACACAACAAAAGCTAGATAATATATAGTGACTCTTCCGTTGGAGCTCTGGTGCTCGCCTTTGGTCGGAATTAATTCATCATGCAGCAGATCTAAATGCAATTTGTTTTGCAGGGGTAATGTTCCTTGCTGCGCATTTATCACGGTAGACTTCAGCACTGTTTGTTTAACTCTTCCAAGAACTCCATATTTCATCTGTAGGCTCATATTAGCAGCCAGGTTTATCATTAAGGTGGGGGGTGGGGAGGCTGGAGAAACACATTTGAGGTGCTCTGACTTAAAGGGCACTATTATTTTCCACGGAACAGCGTGACATCCGGGAATAAATACTGTATCAATCGAGAGAATTTTTCCAAAGAGTGATGAAAATGCTTTGGGGGGTTCGGGGTTGCATCAGATGAGGCACACATTCTTTGCATTTGGAAAGTGAGAAAGAAGATGGCAGACTTGATCATTTATAAGATTGACACACCCGCCGATGTTCTTGTATAACATACCTCATTTAAGTCTGTTCCGATTATTTCAGAGAGGGAAAAAAAAAGAAATCCCTGTAATTTCTTGACATAGCAAAGGAACACGAAGGCACGCATCCTCTTATTTAAGAGAAAATCCTCAAAAAACCTCCGTTTGTTCTCAGGTTAAGAGAAAATCTTGTCTTGATAATTGGCAAGACACGGCTTCCAAGGTACAAAGATCTCACGCTGTGACTCGGTTTGGTGCTAATTCACAGCGCGAACAGCTTTCTGGCTGCTAGAAAATGTTTCAGAAGGAATTGTAGAGCTACAGGTTGCAATTAACTGTGCCCAAGTACAGTAAATGAAATGAACGTTTAAAACGAACTGGGCCATTTATAGTAAAAATGTGTGTGTGTGTGTGTGTGTGTGTGTGTGTGTGTGTCTGAACAGTACTATACTGTACCAAAATTTCCTCATTCCTGTCTTTAATTCAGCATAACACCATGTACCATATAAGGAATGGAACTCTTGAGGATGTTCTGTATAGAACGATAATTAATGATGAGCCGGTGTGGTGTGGCTCCGCAGGAAATGCGCTTACTGTTACTACGCCTGATAATTTTTTTGATCCATTTATGGTTACAATCAATGTTGTGGAACATCTGTGAAACTCTTCCAGATTGTAGAAGCATGCGCTTTGACGCCAACAGTTGCGAGACTTACCTGCAGATCCTGTGATGAAATGTTGGGGTTCTTGGAGACTTCTTTTTGCTTCTGAATTTGCAGTCGTTTGAAATCTGCGCCACTTGATTTTTTGTACAGTGGAACGATGTCTTGCAAATCATTTGGAGATCATTTTAAATCCGTTGCCAGACTCATAGGCAGCCACAACCCTTTTTTTCTGAAGTCTTTAGAGCTTAGACACCACACACCTCAACAACTCAATAACAAAGGGAACAGCAGACACTAGATATGAGAGGTTTAAATAAGACAGGTTGCACCTGCACTCCCTAAGCAGGTTCTAATCACTGGCACCCGATTCGAAGTTTATGGATTACTACTACAATTTTATGTGTCATTTGATAGAACGAAGAGGATCCAATGTTCGCTTGTCCAAATGTGTCAAAAAAAAACACGACAATCTCCATGAGATGTACTTATTTTTTCACACGACTGTACATTCGGATTCGAGAATTCAACGGCACTGTGGTGTGGTATTACGTAACAGCTCTTAAAGCACTCGCTGTGCCCTCAAACAACCTCCATATGTTAATTCTGCGATGTTTGATCAGGATCTATTCTGATGTTTGACCAATCAGACAATGCCTCATTCTTCAGCTAAATCTGATCTCGCAGCTGCTGATACAACAGTTGACATTTATCCCGACAAGGCCTTGCCCTTTAGTTGCAGAGCAGAAATGACACATTGATTTACTTTTCTATACAATCAGAGTAGAGGACTCTCTCCGTGTGTCAGTTAAAGGAAACGTAATGCATTTTCCTAGCGACTTGCGGCTCATTGGTGGGGAATTGTTCCAAAATAAAGGCCCAGACTAAACACTATTGATCGAGCCCATTTTAGTGTTAAAGACAGGTTACTTTTTGTTTGTTTATCCGACTACGAAACCTAGCAGAGTTTCAGCCCTCCGGTTAGGTGTGATCTCATACCAGTTTTGCGATAATAATCCCTCCTTCTTGCAGGAGGGATTATTTATACATCGTTTTCTCCGATCAATGTGGTCATCTTCCAGTACCCACTCACAAGCTAGCGCTCCCTATCACATAAAACAACCACCAATGAGTTGTTAAGGTTAGCACGTGCTTCCTCCAAGACATGTAAAGTCAGGGTTGTTGTTTTTTTTTTCAAAAGCTTCTATCCAAAAAAAAAAAAGAGCGTTGTTAAACAATGGTGCAAGACTTTCGTCAATACTTCGATCCTTCTCCATTTCAAAAAGCTGGTACTTATCACTGTTTTAATACTTAAAACTAATTAACACTTAATACTAATAATAGGTGAGACCTACTGGTAACAAAAAAAAAACCAAAACAAAAAGACTGTTTGAACGGAAGAATTTTATTCCTGCAAATTTGCTTCACACCTCCGGGCTTCTTGAATGCCGATGTTTATTTGTATTCAGAGCTACGCGCGATCAAAAACGCTGACTCCCTCAACGATCACACCAGTGCAAAGGTGCAGGCCGTGGCGTGTAATTGAACACTGACAAATTCATGAACTGGTCACTGAACTGGACGCCTTTAGCCCCCCGGTGCATTATTAAAGCCAAAACGGAGCATTATATACTCACAGGAGGATTCGCCGTCTCGTTTACCTGCGCTCGTCGGTTCGAATAGAGCTTTCATACTGTTGACGGTAATTGCAAATCCGGCGTGTAAAGATCTAATACATATGTCGTGCTTTAGAAATAAAGCGCAGCACAAGTGCCTTATTAATGGGCTCAGATTTCCTCTGTATCCTAGACTGACACATATAATCAATAAATCTACCCGGAGCAAAGCAAACACAGGACTTCATTTCTTCCTACAACCAAATCCATGGCCACGGGCATCAACTGAACTCATCCACCCGAACAATAACGGCATTATAATAAGAACTATAACCTAATTGCATCAAATCCGTGAGTGAGGTTTACAACTGCTTTATTAGGTGGCGCGAAACAGCCCAGAGGAAGTTTGTGGGGGGGAAAAATAAATAATGAAATAAAATAAAAACCTGGCCATGCAGTAGCAGATTTTCTGCTTATCTGTAGCAGTGAAAAAACAAAAGAGGTAAGTGACTGGAGGCAAAGCAGACGAAGGCGGTAGATTAGATACGGTGTAGGTGTATCGAGAGGAAAACAGGCAGCATTTGGCTTTGAGTACCAGATAGATTTTGGCAGATGGGTACATTTATTGTGGATTTAGTTGTTCAAACGAGCCCATAAGGTGTTCCAAGAGGTAGGGCAGGAGTGCTAGGTATGATATTGTCGGAGTAGTAGTAGTATATAAGCACTACTCAAGCTCAAATACAGAATCGTATCGGCTCTCTATTTGCTTTATTACATGTGATACATGTGCGATTGTACGAACCAACAGCACTGTGGCAGATTTGAACATGATCCTAATGGAGAGGGACAAGAAGCCTGAGAGGTAATATAGAGAATCTCGAGTTCGGGGTCGAAAAATCCTATTTGTGTGAAATCAGGTGGATTACGAGTCATGCAGGAGAAGAGAGGGATAAACTGATAAAAGTGCGACTGGAGCATCAGCAACATTTTAATGCACACGTCGACTCGCTTTTTCAAGCATGAATCGGTCAACGAGACAGAGCGAAGTTCCATTTCTAAAAACCATTTAATGCCTGGTGCGTTTTAATGCCCAGCTACTTAAGCTTTCCCCTCTTAAATGGGAGACTAGAGACTCTCTGCTTCTCTCTCTGTCTCTCTCTCAGTCTGTCTCGCTTTCCTCCCCTCCTGTCTTCCTCTCTCCGTTTCCTTCTTTATGCCTAATAGCTTCATTAAAGCAAAGATCAATAAGTTAATTTCATTCCCCACTCACAGCTTGAAGTGTTAATGGCGCATCTGAAGCAGTAGGCACAGCAGCTGTTTCAGGGAGCAGACCCCTCCATACAGACACACACACATACACACACACACACAAACCGCTGTGCACTGCTGTGGTGGGACGGTCAAACCATATCATAGCTTCATTTTACACCCAGCAGTCATGAGCATCGACTCTGTGTCCTGATTTTCAAACCCAAATCTAAGTATTTTTCTAAAAAAATGTATTTTACTCTGCAGAAAGAAATGGAGACCAATTTTAACGTTGACTCTTTTTTTTCCTGTTGTTGCTTGTTTGTATTTTTAAAAAACGTAAAGTTTTAGTATGTCATTTGCTCCAGTACTATTTACGCATCCTATTTAGTGGGTAGTGTGCTGTTGAGATGCAGACTTGAATCCTTGAAGGCATTTACTTCAGATTAATCGGCGTGGTAGAAAAGAGCAACAGATTTAGCAAAACGTTTTCCAAATCTAAATAATTCTGCGGTTAGAAACTAGTCCCCATTAACCCAACTGACTCAGTTTAAACATTCTTCATGGAGTACTACATGTACACTGTTGTGTTTTGGTTTCCCCCAAACGTTGTTTTGGTGGGTCTCCGTAATTGTCTGAATGAACCTAACGAGATAATGAGAGTTTGCAAACAGATCTGAAATCCTCCCCGTGTAATGTAATATGCGCCAATATTCTGGACATGCGCAGCTCTGGTAACCAAATCAACTAGACCTATATTTGTTGGGCGACCAATTGTCTGGATTTTTTTTTTTTTCCGCTCGCAAAGATGATAACCCAAATTGGATCCAAGCTCTTCATAATCCCTGGTCCTGCTTGGCTTGATGTAAATGTATTATTCGCTGCTCCTGTTCTGGTCTATTTATTGCGAGCGTAGAGTTATGCTAATAATCCTTGTGCATGAATTTTTTTTTTTTTTTTTTTTTTTTTTTTTTTTTTTTTTTTTTTAAAAAAAAAAAAATAATAAAAATTTTTAATGTTTTTTTTTTTTTTTTTTTTTTTTTTTTTTTTTTTTTTTTTTTTTTTTTTTTTTTTTTTTTTTTTTTTTTTTTTTTTTTTTTTTTTTTTTTTTATTAATTTTTTTTTTTTTTTCATGACCATTGTCTTAGGCGAGGTTTGAGAATGCTTGTCCATAATAAAGAATTCATCATGATTCCTCCATATTTAACCATTCCAGAGCAAATAAATAAATAAAAATGCATCATTTAGTTTGTTTTATCACATTTTATTGAATAGCACCTGCTTTGGAGATAAACAGGATTAAGCAATCTTAGACTTTGAGTCATTGCCAGTTGCAAGACTCTGCTCCGCAGTCTCAGCAGAACACTGTCCACCCACAGGCCATGGAGCTTGTAATATTTTTCTACACTTTTCCAGACATGATCATGTGTACATATTTCCAACGGAATGACATACCTGCAAATGCTTTCCATCCTAGCTTTCTTGTCATTTCTTGCACTTTGTGACACCGTATGGTTATCCATCTATCCATTTTCTGCACCGCTTATCCTACACAGTATAGTGGGGGGCCTGGCGTCTATCTCAGGGGACTCAGGGCACAAGGCTGGGGACACACTGGACATGGTGCGAACCCATCGCAGGGCATAATCGCACACACACTCACACGCACATTCACACACTATGGACAATTTGGAAATACCAATCAGCCAACAGTGCATGTCTTTGGACTGGGGGAGGAAACCGGAGTACCCAGAGGAAACCCCCGAAGCACGGTGAGAACATGCAAACTCCATGCACACAGGGCAGAAGCAAGAATTGAACCCTCAACCATGGAGTGCAAGGGTTATTATTATTATTATTATTATTATTATTGTTGTTGTTGTTGTTGTTATTATTATGTTTTGACATTCGCTAACTAATAAACTCCTAGCTTCATAGCAACATTTGCACACACACACACAAACACAGTAGATGCAGGACAATTACCAACTCTGCATGATGGGGGAGTGACAGGTTTCCACTAAAGAGGACACTGATTACATAGAGGCACTGAGTAGCTAATTGAGAATGATAATATGTTCAACCTGCTATTAAGCCCAAAGGCTCTACATTAACAATGCTGTAGCTTTATCTCTGAACAGAGGCTATGTGAATGATGGTCTTGTGCAGACAATATCCACATATTGAGGGTGTGTATGGGAGGAAATCGATGGCTGTATTTGCTTGCCCTCTAAGTTCACCTCTGAGTATATTATGGAATATGTTTCTGAATTGTAAAGCAAGATGACATTCAATGACATACCACTGCAGGGGTAATTACGTTTTATTCTGTTCAGAGTTTGCTGTAGATCCAAAACTCATCTGGATGCGCTGGTAGACACACACCCTGGATGGTACACCCAAACTCAGGACCTTGGAGTTATGTAGTAGTAGTGCAAGTATAAATTATTATGGCCATACATTCATCAAAGGTGGTCTTTCTTTGTCCTGTGAGCTTCATATCTGACCACTGACTCGGAGGCCCACATAAAAATGAAAACATTCCACTCGCATGGCTTTTTGGGATCCCAGTCCTGTCGTTTCAACCAGATGAAATCAGGTGAATCTTTCTAGCAAGCTTTTTAATAAAAATCCTCCTATTCGTGTCTGTATTTGTATCTTTTCCAGAACATATCCAAATAATGTATTTGTATTTCATCCTTAAGCCATGTATATTGGTGGTACACCATCAAACCACTTGGGATCCAGGCTCCCGGGTTCAAATATGGAGTTAATAGTAAGGGAAGTGAATGCTCTCAACCTTGGCAAAATCTCTCTGAAGACGACTCTGTTGTTGAGAAGGAGCGAGAACATGCTGCTGCTGGAAACCTGAATTACCATTGACCCATCCGAGCACTTGACACTGCCCCAGGTGAGCTGAAGAATGAAGTGTAAGAGGCAATCGGCTGGGATATTACAAAGGCTCTGGGCCAAGGTCTTCAAGCTGACAGTGCTGAGACTGGTAGAATATGACATCTCAAACTCCACCCCCACATAAAAAAAAGCCACTGTTAAACCCTAATGCGTTTGGACAGGGACAGATGTGTCCCATGCCACCAGAGATTCAGTGACTTTCCTTTCCACAATTCAGTTGCATACAAGTAGGTGTAGGTGAGAAGAATCCAGGTACCTTGATTTGAGTTCCATAAAAGCGATGACAAGAAAGCCTCCCCGTCACAGCAGAAGGTGAGCAGACAAACAGTGTAACCTTCTGCGTGTTTATTTCTCCAGGTGATTTATCATGGTTGCTCTCAATCTGCTGGAGTTGTCGCATTAGCAGCAGGCGCATTAGCATATCGATCCATCAGTCATCGTCTGGACAACTAGACATGCAGAATTGATGCGAGGATACAGGGCCCGGCTTCTCTCTTTGTTTACGAGCGAAGAGGAAAAACATGGAACATTGCACAGTAAGGGCATGTCTCAACCGATAGACTTTGCTATTTTAATGTTGTCATTTTGAATTTTAATCATTATTAACGTCAGGAAGAGTAGCGTTGCATTTTACAAACTCATAAGGCAGATGGTCGAATCGAAAGGTAGCAGCTCGGACCAATCTGCTAAGGAAAATTAGTTCATTAGATTCAATTCTGCTTATTTTAAGAGTATAAACAGAAATGAACAGGACTCTGAGTGGAAACCACAGGGTTGTGGCACAGATGGTTTCATAAATGACATTAAATTGATTTTTTTTTTAATTTATTTTTTTAAGTTTGTCAGAGGTTGGATAAGTAGCCCTGCAAACATGGTTTTACTCTCCTGTTTAAATACCACTGGCGCACAAATGACATTTCCTGTCTCAGCTATTGTTCAATGTGATGTTCTTGGAGGGTTAAAACAAAAGAGCGATAACTTTCATGTGAATCACGGCTGCTTTGAGGTCCAAGTCACAATTATGAGAGGCGTTGAGGCGTGACTAAGCCATCAGGTTCAAAGTGCTCACGGTTTCCGCACTGCCAAGCTCAGCTGAATTATAGCACAGTCGGCTCCAATTCATTACATAGATGAAAGGTGAGTTAGCCCATTGTCTTACCGATTTAGAAACCCTTAGCATTATTAAAGTTCTGTTTGACCTCGCTGTGCTTGACGTTTTAACAGTTTTTCCGTGGACATTAAAGTAGCTTGCATTCTGTTCATGATATATTTGAGAGAGGAAAAAAAAAAACACTGGCCATCTTGTTCTTAGGAAACACGGCGAGAAAAGAAATATTGATCTTTGCTATTACTGAATGAAGTGGTTCGTTTCAAGCTAATGCAATTACAAACGAATGGAATGTATTGTTCAAGAAAAGACAAATGTACGTATACCCAAGGTAAATTTGATCAAAGCAAAATCGCATGATCAAACTTGTATGAAGGGTTACACGCAGATAAGGTTAGCGATCACGGCTCAACATCTTTGGTATGTGTGAGAAAATCCTACAAAATCTCTCCCGCTCATTAAAATAAATGAGTTAAGTTACCAATATCAATATGGCGAAAGTTATTTGTATTCAGACGAGGGTTATATACATAATCCAACATACAGTCCATCCATCTTCAACCGCTTACTCCTTCTTCAGGGTCACAGGGAACCTGGAGCCTATCCCAGGAGGGATCGGGCACAAGGCGGGGTACACGCTGGACAGGGTGCCAGTCACACATTATGGACAATTTAGACACGCCAATCAAATGATATGCTAATGCATGTTTGGACTGGGGAGGAAACTGGAGTACCCAGAGGAAACCCCCGAAGCACGGGGAGAACATGGCCCCAGCGGGAATAGAACCCCGGACCCTGGAGGTGCGAGGCGAACGTGCTATCCACTAACCCATCGTACGCCCTCCAACATACAGTATATAAGAAAATAAGAACATTTCCACCCAGTTTTGGTGAAATATATTTGAAGTATATGGTTTCTTAAAGTTGAAGTATTTTACTGGTAGAAAAACAAAAGCTATTTTTATATTTTGGTTGTTTGCCAGAATTCAGCCCCAACGACATCCAGTTGGTTTAAAATATGAGTGGATAAAACATGTTTCCCAGCGGCATTCCAGGTTTAGTAAACAAGAGGGAACTTTCTAACAGGCATGATGCTTGGAATTTCAGAAAGCCCCCCGTTTTGTATTGGAATTCAGGTGATTCGCTTAGGCAGGTTGAACGCATGTGTGTGGCTTTGGATGGAACCATCAAGTTTGATTGGATCGGAATTTTCAAAATGGCTAGCTTTGGCTAAGAAACTGCGTTTCTGAGGCACTCCGTTAAGTGGCATCACCTATAAACCTCGCTAACGATAATTTATGCATGGTTTTAACTTATCGTCTGTGCAGCGAGGCATTTTCACAGATGGACGTATTCATCGTTCGTGTTAAACTTGTGTCTTGCGCCACCACATGGTACAACCACTCACTACACTCTCAGATTGAAATTATGTTAAAGCTTTTTTTTTTTTTTTTTTTTAATCATGCATACAGGATCATTTTAAATGGTATTCATGCCACTCAAACATACAGTACATCTAATCTGCTGTCACATGTTTCCATTTAACACAGTGTAAAATCTTCCCAGTAGTGCTGTGTGCACTTTGCGTTTACTTTCCTGGCTATATAAAGGTGCTTCAAGCGGAAGACTTTTTTATGACCAATGGGAGATGTCCTGGCAGAGCTTCTTAATTGACGCCAATTTGTCTCCTCTCATAAATTCATCATTGCAGGGTCGAACCTGTGCTCTCTGGGCAGCTTTTAGTGCTCTGGGACCATAAACCATGGTAACATATTTGAACATCAATATTGCATCGGCCGCACTTTTCCAGGAAGACCTGGCCACTTTCCAACATTCTTGAAGCGGTGGCCATGACAAACTCCTAAACTTGTCTTCCCAAGGTTTATAATTAGTAAGAACAGGAAGTGGGTGATTCCATGATTAGGGTGCCATTTATTTATCATTTTGAACGTCGGTTCTAAGAAAACATGCATTTAATAAAAAATATATTAACCAATATTACATTTTTCATACGGTTTCTTTATCTGACGTTCTCCTCTTAAATGAGTCACAGGATTGAGGTTTTCACATAGAATTAGCAGATACATGTTAATGGCATGAGGACTTTAAATCCTTTCAAAGTTTTTACTTCAAATAATCTTTTTTATTAATAACTTAAATTTAAGTGATCATTTGGGTAACAGTGTTGTCCCATAAAAGTGTTCGCGTCAGTTAATATCTTAGTATCACTGAATATAAAGTGGGAATTAAACAGTGCGAGAACTTCATTTTCTTCTTCCCATGATTTCAACTTTCTGTTGAACTTGTGACTTGCGGAAGATTCCAGATATTTCATATTGTGTTCAAGTAACAGGGTCGAGTCCATAATCCATTTCCTGTAGATTACCAGTAGGGTTTCTTAATCTGTTTCAAGTTATTATCTATTCAACTAATTACGTGACTTCATATAGCAGCATCTAGCAAACTATATGGATTTTTCTATCTAGTTCAATGGAATGGTTTATTTGAATTGGTGTAGATTCATGACCTCCTAATGAACTCCATGTGAATAGTTATGCAAGGCACTGTAACTCTGTAATTCAACAGATAACTGTCCAGTAAAGGCTGCTGGGAAAACTGTGATAATACAAGAGAGCATTACATCAGTTGAAATTGCAGACAATTAATGTTGTGCTTTCCTGTTGAGAACTCTTTAGTGAGTTGAAACGTGACTACATTTAGGATAGGATAACAGCAGATTACTTTGTGTTATTCAGATACAATGCATAAGAATCTGAAAAGTATTGGTAAATGAGAATAATATTAAGCTTGAGCACCATCAATGGGCTTTTTACAAAGGCCCCCACTAATCTATTCCCCTTGCTTCATCCAAGAAAAGATAAAATGGTCGTATTAACGAATTCTTAACAGTTCTGGTCCTTCACTAGGAAGCCTTTCAGAGACATGTTTTCATACAACCGACGCCATATTGGAAAACTACCTTAACGGCATCCAGAGTGACTTATGTTTATTTAATTTAACTGAGCGTTGCTCAGGGGCCTGGTGGTGGCAGCTAGGGTTTGAACTCCGGATCAGAAGTCCAACATCTTAACCTCTGAACTACCACTACCTGTCTAATTTATCTTCAGTTAAAGCAGCTCAAGCAGATATTTCACCATACAAGGTCATTATTTAGATGATGAGGAGTTTGCATCTGAAAAGCATAAGCTGGAAAAGTGCTGATCTGCTTCCATGCTCAATCAAACTTCTCGTTAGCCATGGAACTAATGAGCATGGTGTTTTTACGATCATTTTGATGCAAGTTTTATGGTCGAATGCTATGCCTGACAGCATGTGACTGTGGAAACAGCTAGTCGTATTTAACAATTATATAGCACATGCTCACAAGTTGATTTTATGTATTTCTTTTCTTTCTTTCTTTCTTTCTTTTTTAAACTCACTCTCTTGTTTTCTAGGAATGACATGAATATTGTACATATTTCTCATACAAATATTTGATATTGTAAAGGTTTCGTAAAGGTTCTAGATATAAACATTGCTTGTGCAAATTGCCCCGGTGTCAAGATGTTGCCACTTGTTGGGAAGATTTCATCCAATAAGTAGCAATCATGGTGAAGGTTAAGGAGCTTCATAAAGTACCCAGGGACAATATTATTAAGCACTTGAATTTAAATACTTGAGTAGAAAAAGCTACAGAGTCATAGCAAAGACCTTAAACATCACTGTTAGCACAACTGGTTCGAACGTCTGCAGCTACGTTAACAACTATATGTTCATTAAATTATTTACATTATCCCCAGATGTGTTGCTGTTATGATCCCAAGAACACCATACCAACAGTGAAGCACGGTGATGGGAGCATCGTGATATGAGGCTGCTTCTCTGCATCAACTACTGTACTTGGTGGTAATACAATCTCCGGTTCATCTCGGGTTAATATGACTATTAACATAACATAGCAGCACACCTCCCAAGTATTTTATTCTTTGCTTATTTCATATCAATCGAAACATTTCTCATTTATTCATTTAATTTGCGAATGCAGAGAATGTCAATGATATCCAGGAAGCCTGTGTAATCAGGGCATCACACTAAATAAACATGCACATTTTCTAGGCTTACAATGAGATAATGTCAAGGTATTTGAAGCTTATCCTACAGAAAATTTGCAAAATGTTAAGGACTCTTTGTGCACACAAGTCACAAGTCCCTCCAGATTGGAGAAGTGTAAGGAGTGAAGAAGCACACGGCTGATTAAAGAAGCACATTTAAATTCCTTCAAAACAAGCCTTAATCAACGACAAGCAGATGACAAAATAACAGCTTGATTAGTGTCTCTGTAAAACAATGATGGTGTCTTTTCTATTGAAAGCAAGATGCTGTGAATGAACTGGTCAAGAACAAATCATCTCAGGATTGATGTGTGTGTGTGTGTGTGGGTGTGTGTGTGTGTGTGTGTGTGGGTGAATGTGAGAGGGACTAAAATTATTGGGTTTTAGATTTGCATACGCTATTACAATGGCTTGACATATTCCCAATAATGACTAGAATTGTGTTTTATTTGTATTTGTATTGAGACCTATTATGCCCCTTTTAAAAATATGTAATATAAGTCTCCGGTGTCCCCAGAATGTGTCTGAAGTTTCAGCTCAAAATACCCCACGGATCATTTATTATACCGTGCTGTAAATGGGTGGAATTTTTGGGTGGAAGCATAAACACGTTGTTTTCATGTGTGTCTCTTTAAATGCAAACGAGTTGCTGCTCCCCGCCCCCTTTCTGGAAGAGGGCTGTGCCTTTACAGCTCGTGCTTCTCATACTACGGAAACAACAAATCAGGAGAGCCGGTATGTCTGACGGCGTAAATACCGGTGTTCGGCCCTATATGTATGAATTATACAGACAGTAAGCGTCTGTGAATACAATCAGAGACAATGGAATTTTTAGCCGCATTAGCCGTGGAATTTACTAACAAGGAAAGGCGCATTCGGAAAGGCGATTTGCAAACATTCACAAAATATAGAGTGCGATACTTTTCAGCAAATCCTGCTTTGTATTGACCCTCGCTCACAAAGTCTGGTGTAACAATATTCGCACAACCATACACGAATTTAGCTATTTTTTGGGTCCACATTTCCTTCAAAAACAAAACTTCTCCACTGTGTCCTCAGTGGCTCTGATGCCGGGAGTACATGAAGGCTCTTATGTTCATTCTTACAGCCAACAACAAAACTTACAATGTTTACGAAGCTGAGACTACTCCAACGCGGAGAACACGGCGGACCGTGTGCAGCTCACTCAGGGGAGGAGCTATGCTAATGAAGCAGAGTCCGTCACTAGTAGTGGGCGGGGCTTGTTCTAACGTGATGTCACGTTGGATAGAAAACGCGAACGACTCATTTTGAGACATTTATTTATGGGTGTAAAAAAAACGGAGTGGGTGGATTTTTTTACCATTGTACAGTGGTTGTGTACACACACTGTCAACACACATTTACGTTCAAGCACCATGTAAAAAAATAAATTTTGCATAAAAGGTCCCCTTTAATGCCAAATACATAAACTAGATTTGTTTATTCAGGTAAATGCCTGGTGAAAAGGCATCAATAGAAATAAGTTATTATAACTATGGTACATACATTTAAATAAATGTATGCAGGTGCTTGTGCTGTATCTGTGAATCTGTTACTCATACTCTAGAGAGTATTAATTCATATGAATTAATGAGACCGTTTAAGGCATGTTTAGAGGGGAAAAGTGTAGAAAAATAAATAAATACAAATGTTGTGTTATTCAAAAAGGCATCATTACAGTATATGTGGCTTTAGTAGTCATGAATTTACAGCTTAGTAATTGCTTTACAGTTTGGTTTTGTCGCACAGACCTAGCAGCCCTGAAGAACTGAACCCACACAGTGGGACAAAGAACACTACATTCATTTCTGTTCTACCTGATTAGCACTTGCTGAGAAAGTAAGCATGGTGTTTTCTCCAGTGTACGTGTGTACAGCTCCTTTCCCCTCTCCTGGCTCACTTACACCCACACACACCTCCACAACGCCAGAGCAGAGCCTACGCAGTATGTTCTCACTTGTTATGGATGTTTGACTGTGCTCCTGAGATTTAGAGTGGATCTGGCTGTTTCAGTAGGGGACGATGTTTATTTTGTACAGAGCAGTTATTTGAGCTGAGCACTGATTAGAATATAAAGGTGAAAATTAAACTGATGAGCCCAATGTAAACAAAGAGCTATTCGCAGGCTTCTATTCCCTCGACTACAGTGCAAGTAATACATTCCAATTGCATTATAAATGCGAGCAATTCACTATTGTCATTTAAAATGTACCAATTAATTACCGACAAATTAAAGGAAAAGACAACATGAAGCATCTTAGTAAGCTGTTGGGCCAGCAGAACAGCTTGGCATCGATTCTACAAGTCTCTAGATCTGTACTGGAGCGATGAACAGGATTATTCCAAAATATATTCCCTGAAGTGGTGATTTGATTATGGTGGTGGAGTGTGCTTTCTAAAAAAATAACAATAATAATAAAAATCATGCAATGTAGAAGGATTCTTAGGTCATTAGTCCAAATTGGAGTGAATAGGGTTTGGGCTTATGCTGATCCACATTAAAGGGCGACCGAGTCCCTAATCCCTCTCTCCAAACCTGCATGATGCATCCCAGGAAGTTGATTCGACTTGGCAGCTCTCATCTTGCTAATCCACCCTTATCGCAATCTTGTCAGTTACAGCTTCATTGGATGTCAGGACACATCCATGCGCTGCGAAACAAGGAAACAAACTTGATGTCAAGGAGCTTTCTGAAGCATGATATTGTCGCTGGATTGTTTATGAGGTTTACGTCATCCTAGTTTTGTCCTCAGGCATCTAGAAGTCTAGCAAACCACAGTTTTCAGGTGGTAACAACTATTTTACCTTGGTCGGAGTCATAGTGGATCTGGAGCCTATCCCAGGGACACTGGGTTTGAGGCAGAAAAACAGCCGAAATGCGAAGCCAGTCCATCACAGGGCACCACACACATATAGGGGAACTTTAGAGCCACCAAATTCCACGTACTGGCATGTTTGGTCGATGGGAGGAAACTGAGAACCTGCAGGAAACCCACGCAGACATGGGGAGAGTGTGTGAAATTCCACACAGACAACAATGCAAGATCAAGATTGAACTGGGACGCTTTAGCTGTGAGGCGGCAACGCTAGCCACTGTTCCACCGGACCAACCCATTTCACTACATGTCAAGCAATACAACCAACCAACCAACTACAGTTGTTTATGTCAGTCAAAAAAGATCTTCTTGTTAAAGTAGGTAGTTCTTGTCCACCCCAATGGACAAAAACAACCAGAGTCTACTGATAGCAAGAAATCTGGTCTGCAAGACTAATCCTCTGGTAATTTTCTCAGACCTTGGTGCCAATTAATCCTGGGTTTTATCAGAATACTTAAATCTTTTTTTTTTTTCTTCTAAAAAAAAAAAAAAAAAAGGGGCCCTCCCACTTTTCTATCGCCCATTTTAAAAAAAAATGAACAATATACAGCTGAAGCAAGCTGGACAGGCAAGGTCCAAATGAAATGGTCGCCAAACATGACCATAGAGACAAATTTAAAATGTCATTGACTCATGCTAGTGTGGATATAAGAGAAGGTTAAGGTCAAGACTGGGGTTGGCGGTTTGAGCTCTTGTTTTTCAATGAAATTCAATGAAATCAATTTAGCTTAATAGAATTCCAATAAATTTTACGTGATGTCAGGGTTACCTATTTGAGTCAAGGATTCACCCTTGTGCTCTCTCAAGGACATTTCCTTGCCACTACTACTTTTGCTTTTCTCGATCTCTGGATATCTGTTAAGCTTTCGATGTATGTTGTTGAAATTGAATTTATTGATCATTTTGAAACTCGCTGTACGTTTCTCAGTGTTTGTACATCATTGCATTAGAAGGAGTTAGTGTCCATCTCAAGAGTTACATCAAGAATACTAACTAACACTGCCTGTCTATCCAGTCTGGTGAAGCATGAACGTTTGATAGACTGTATATGATTTATGGATAACAGGATCCAATTTAATCTCGCACAAAATTTCGAGGTATTCTAACAAAAAAAAGCTTCAGATTGTAACCTTGCGCCTAACCTTAACCATTGAAAACATACCAATTTATAACACAGGGACCTTGTTTTGTTGACATTTTGCCATTTGATCCTGTGTATTTCTGTACACTGAGGAGTCACACAGGGTCAATTTGGCCCGAACGATAGGCCACGTTCTGTTTTTCTTCCAGTTAAAAAGAAAAAAAGGAAGAGGAGTTTGGAGGATTACTTGGAGAAAAACCTAGCTTTTTTTAAACTGCATTTATGTAAGGTATTATGTAAAGTTTTCATCTAATGAATTAGAATTTAGTCAATGCCTGTGTGGAGCTTGCATGTTCTCCTCATGCTTTGGGGGTTTCCTCTGGGTACTCCATCTTCCTCCCCCAGTCCAAAAACATGCATTGTATTATGATTGGCATGTCCAAAACTGTCCATACTGTATAAATGGGTGTGTGAATATATATATATATATATATATATATATATATATATATATATATATATATATATATATATATATATATATATATATATATGTGTCAGATGAGCCTGTCAGTGCTCAAATCATACGCCACACACTGCATCAAACTGGTCTGCTTGGCTGTTGTCCCAGAAGGAAGCCTCTTCTAAATATGATGAACAAGAAAGCCCGCAAACAGTTTGCTGAAGACAAGCAGACTAAGAACATGGATTTCTGGAACCATGTCCTGTGGACTGATGAGACCAAGATAAACTTAATTGGTTCAGATGGTGTCAAGCGTGTGTGTGAGCAACCAGGTGAGGAGTACAACGACAACTGTGTCTTGCCTACAGTCAAGCATGGTGGTGGGAGTGTCATGATCTGGGGCTGCATGAGTGCTGCCGGCACTGGAGAGCTGCAGTTCACTGAGGGTACCATGAATGACAACATGTACTGTAATATAGTGAAGCAGAGCATGATCCCCTCCCTTCGGAGATTGGGTCGTAGGGCAGTATTTCAGCATGATAACAACCCCAAACACACCTCCAAGATGACCACCATCTTGCTAAAGAAGCTGAGGGTGAAGGTGACGGACTGTGGGGCATCTTTAAACGGAAGGTGGAGTAGCACAAGGTCTCTAACATCCACCAGCTCCGTGATTTCATCATGGAGGAGTGGAAGAGGACTCCAGTGGCAACCTGTGAAGCTCTGGTGAACTCCATGCCCAAGAGGATTGGGGGGGAAAAAAAAAAAAAAAAAGAAAAAAAAAAATAAAATATTAAGAATAGGAGGGGGGAAAAAAAAATTAATTAAGGGGGGTTTTTTTTTTTTTTTTGGGGGTTTTTTAATTTTTTTGTTTTTTTTTTTTGTTTTTTTTTAAAGAAAAAAAATATAATGTTAAAAAAAAAATAAAAACAATACTTTTATATTTTAAAAAAATATTACTTCTTCAGTGTTGTCACATGAAAAGATATCATCAAATATTTACACAAATGTGAGGTTTGTACTCACTTTTCTGAGATACTGTGTATATATATATATATATATATATATATATATAATAATATTTTCACATTCTTTTTTTCTTGGTGTTCTTAATGGAATGCTTTAATAACCAAATAGTCATAAAGCCCTGGGGTAATTAGAAATAATATTTAGCCACATCTCGTAAGAGATATACTATGGCAAAGTGTTGATACAGTGAGCAACGCCATGGGAATATTTTCTATATCCACCGTCAGCCTAGGATTTTCTGAAATGGAGCAGCAGCATTGTTTGTAATAGGAGATCTCTCCAGTGCACACAGAGGTAAGATGTAATATGTTACTGAAGAATAAATATTGCAAGACAATAAATGCTATAATTCATATTTTATATTGTAAAATTGCCCATTGATAATTCATGGAAATGGTAAATAGTCGTCAGAGAGTTGTCTAGAAATGTCTAGAAAAATGTCAACAAAATAAATAAATAAATAAATAAATAACTAATAATAATAAACTGTCAGTCAGTTTAAGCTCCAAAGGGTTAGGAAGTATGTATAGGCAGGTTACGTTCAGCTGTAGGGCGCCGCAGATCTTTGGATGATGAACGGGAGAGCATCATTGCACATACTGATTCATGCCGATGCGTCGTACAAGCACGGCGCGGCGAAATCAATAAGCCCCTAACCTCCAAATGAGCAAAACCTGTTGTGGAACTCATTCATCACTCACACATTCTTAATGAACCGCTCGAACCAGTAAAGGCGCCTTGCAGGGCGGTAAGTGCACGCAGGCGGGAGGTGAGGAATAAGCAACGAATGAATTAGGTATAGCACCTCTGCTGCCTACTCTATTTGCTTCAGCCTCAGATTGAGCATAAATCACTTCCGAGGCCGACACACTGATAGGCCCGTATGTGTTTTTTCCCCGTATGCATCGGTACGGTTTAAAGCACCTCCAAGTGCTCCATTATCGCTCCGATCCTCAGCGAAGGTGCGAAAGTCAATTAACTCGGTTAAAATTTTGAGAGCTTGTTAATTCCGCGAAAAACAACAAAGGGGAGTGAAGCTATAAACGAGGTGCACTGCTTTCAACCCAATAACGTGCATGACTGCCAAAGAAGCCCACATTTGATTAATGCCCAATGCATTAGTAAAACTATTTTCCTTTTTCCCCCGAGTGGAAGTTATAAGGCGGTGGAAAGAACTTTCTCTTAACAAGAAAAAGCCTAAACAATCTTTGGTTTCGGCTGCACGTCCTGCTCTGACCCTTAGCTATCGCACTGGTGGAGAAAAACAGTCACGGCTGTTTGCTCGAAGATGCATGATTCTAACCCAAGTGTCCGCTGCTGATTTGCCATCTCTTGGCAGCAGCACTGTCTCCTGGCACTGAGCCAATGCAGGCTTATTTCTGTGTGTGTGTGTGTGTACTGTATGTGGTTGTGGATGCATAGCATGTGCGTCAAAGTATGAGCGAGAAATTGGGTATGAATTAAATTATTATTAAAGGAAAAATCCTCCCTGAATGACTTGCATATTCATTTTTATGATTAACATGTGACCTCCAGTGCCGTCCGAGATTTATTTCATAATGAGATTCTGAGCTGACTTTTTTTTTTTTTTTTTAAAGTTCTTGGTTGTGTTTTCACTTTGGTTAACGTTCAAATGCTGATAGTGGTGCCAGCGGGACTTAGCCCTCCGGTCAACTCTACATCTCTAAAGAATGCAAAGCAGCGGCGCTTTCGTCTTTTATTCTGTCCAGCTCTCTCACCTCCACATCTGTACACTCTGCTCAAACAAATCAGCTCCCAAAGCTTCAACTAATATGCTAATAACGACATCAATGGCAACATGATAGCTGCCTCGTGGATCACTGACTAGCCGAGCTGAGTCCCTGCCGTAACCGAGTCCCTGCAGTGCATTCTGGACCTACGAGTCCGGCGTTTGACTCAATGTCTCCACTAGTTTCTCATTAAATATGATCGCTGGAAAATGGTCATTGAGAAAAGATGCTCTAGTGCTTCTGTTTTTAGGAGCTAGCAGCCAAACCTGGCCGCTATCCCTTACTCCTATTAAAGGCAAAAGCAATGTCCTCCTGGGACATCAGTGCAGGTCAGGACGCACTAACTTCTCATGAAAATACAGCACCAACTTACACATTAAGACCAGAGTCATTAGACCCATCACAAATGATGCTCGAAAGTTTCCTTTCAATGTGAGCTGAAACAGACGAGCTACGCAAAGCTGTTGTAATTCGCAAGTGCAGCAACTACACTGATAAACTGCATTCATATATTCATATTCAACAGAGTTGAACAGAGTAGGCAGAGCTCACATGGTGAGGCCACAGGTCCCAGTTAAGTCAGAGCTCATTTCCTTGGGACACAGCAAAGTATTTCATTGGACCGACCTGGGCTCCTGAAAAAAATAAATACTGTAGCAGAGCCAATGAATATTTAAAAAGAAAAGAAAAAAAGTTATAGTTCATCGAGTCTAATTTTCTAAACATGACAAGCTTGACTTCTGGAGTAGACCCTCTGTTGATGTTTATTCAATGACATGCATTTATGGAAATTATCTAGCTGAAGGCCAGAGTGAACTACAGTGGTCAAAATGGGACGTTTTTGCTGGGAACTGAATGGATAGAGATTCAAGTTCCAAACACATATAAACGGTATGCTTATATAGCACTTTTATCCAAAGCGCTTTACACTGTGTCTCATTCACCCATACACCAACAGTACCAGCTGCAGTACCAGCTGGAACACACACGGCAACGGTAGCAGAGCTGCCATGCAAGGTGCTAACTTGCCATCAGGACATGTCTTGCCCAAGGACACTGCGGCACGTCACCCAGGCCGGGAATCGAACCGCCAACCCTACGATTAGTGGACAACCCGCTCTACCACCCTCGCCACAGCCGCCCAGTCTCAGTAGGCCTCAGTAGGGCTCTATACGGCTGAGCGATATGATGATATTATATCGATATCATGATATGTAGCGTGACAATACACTTTTTTACAATAGTACTATTTTCAAAGTCACAGGGTGGATTAAATCGGGTTGGGCAGACGCTGCAGCTGCTGGAAATGTAGCTAAAAACATGCCTGTTTGATTACTGCTTACAGACAGGTCCATAAGTATTTGGACAGGGACACAATTTTTGTCATGTTGCCTCTGTACACCTCTACAGTGGATTGCAAACGAAGCAGTCAAGACAAGATGTAGACTTTAATTAAAGGGGTTTAACATAAATATTGCATTAACCGTTTAGGAATTATAGACTTTTGTTTTGTTTTTTTACAGAGTCCGTTAATTTTCGCAGGCTCAAAAGTAATTGGACAAACGCCTGATAAGCAGTTTCGTGGCCAGGTGTGGCCCGTTTCATCGTTATTTCATGACAGATTAAATAGATAAAAAGGTCTGGATTTGAGTCAAAGTTTTGAATTGGTGTTTGGTAACTGTTCGTGGAAACTCCCGAAATGCTGTCCAAAGAGGTGTCGATGCCAGTGAAGGAAGTCATCACCAGGCTGAAAAAAACAAATCAAACCTATCAGAGAGATAGCAGAAGCTTTTAGAGTGGCCAACTCAACAGTTTGGTACATTCTTAAAAAGAAGGAATACACTGGCGATCTCAGCAACACCAAATGGTCTGCAAGACCACAGGAGACAACTAAAGTGGATGATTGCAGAATTCTTTCCTTGTTGAAGAAAACCCCTTCACAACATCTGGCCAAGTCAAGAACACTCTGGAGAAGGTAGGCATATCATTGTCAAAGTCTACAATCAAGAGAAACCTTGATGAAGGTAAATGCAGACGGTTTAGCTCAAAATGAAAACCACAGGTAACACTCAAGAACAGAAAGGCCAGATTAGACGTTGCCAAGATTACCTTGTATCAGAATGATGGGCAGAGAAGAGTATGGAGAAGGAAAGGAAGGGCTCATGTTCCGAAGACTACCACATCATCTGCAAACATGTTGAGGCAGTGTTATGATTATGTTATGAGTATTATCTATGGCTGCCAATGGTACTGGGGCACTGGTGCTTATTGAAAAGTAGCAGGGTGAATTCTGAAGTGTATAGAGCCATACATTCTGCAGATTCAGTCAAATGCTGCAAAACTGCTGGGACGGCACTTCACAGTACAGATGGATAATTACCCAAAACGCACTGCTAAAGCAAAACAATAGCTTTTTAAGGCAAAGAAATTAAATGTTCTTAAATGTCCGATGACCTCAACCTAACTGAGCTGTTTTTCACTTACTGAAGACAAAACTGAAGGCAGAAAACCCACGAACAAGCAGCAACTGAAGGTGGCTGCAGTAAAGGTCTGGCAAAGCATCTCACAGGAGGAAACTCAGCATGCGATGATGTCCGTGCGTTCCAGATCTCAGGCAGTCATTGACTACAACGGATTTGCATCCAAGCATTCAAAAGAATTTTAATGTTTATGATTGTTAGTTTGTCCAATTACTTCTCAGCCTGTGAAAATTGAGGGACTCTGCAGAAAAATGGCTGTAATTCCTAAATAGTTACTGCAATATTTTTGCTAAACCCCTTGAATTAAACCTGAAAGTCTACATCTCAATCACATCCTTGAGTTCATCATTTCATCTCCATGATGGTGGTGTGCCGAGGCCAAATATAGAAAACTGTGTCCCTGTCCAAATACTTATGCACCTGACTACATGTATTATTACTCTCAAGGTTAACGCATCAACGTGATCAGGGTTGCACCTGTTCAGAAGACATCTTCTCCAGCTCTGTACCTCAGGAATGATGAACTGCCAGGCAGCACTGTCCTCACCACATGGCTGTTTAATGACTAACTGCACCGTGCCCATTATAACATCTTAATTATTGTTCAACACGCTGTAATCAGCATTTTTTTTTGTTAGTGTGGCTTGTAATGCTGTCAGTTCAGGACACCACGTTTTCCATCAGGTTGCTAATTGAGCCAAAACAGTCGTTAGCTATGAATTTATTTGGGGACAGAGATTCTCATCTCATTTTGCATCACTGACTTAAATAAAGAAAACCTAAAGGACAAGGTTTTGTAGCCTCCACACTGCACAGCAGTTTTAATGCAAATCATTAATCACTGCACGCTCAAGGCGGAGAGTGTCTGGGAATATGTCACCTTCATGCGGATAGAAGCGCTACGTATGGAATTGTGAGGGACGAGTATTATGGTCCTAGTAAAGAGGCAACGGTAATTTTCTCTGAGGGAGTAGTTTTTAACCAGGGCGTTTTCTGCATAAAGAAGTCAAATTTTGATTTCTTTTCATGCATACTTCTTGGGGTGCTTTTATATTTTAGGAAGATTGCTGGCTGTTTCAAACGAACATCTTGCATCTTGTGCCGCATTCAATTATCTTGAAATTCTTTGAAAAACATGGATGCCCATTGATCATTCATTCATCTTCTGTTTTATCCTGGTCGGGGTCACGTGGGATCTGGAACCTATCCTGGGAACATTGGGAATACACACTTGGTGAAACTGTCCATCACGGGGCACCCCACACATACTCATTCACACCAAGGGCCAATTCAGACACACCAATTCATCTACCAGGATGTTTTTGGGCAGTGGGAGGAAACTGGAGAACCTGGAAGAAACCCACACAGACATGAGGAGAACATGAACTCCACACATACAGTAAGTCAACCAAGCTCAGGATCAAACAAGGCACCCTGTAAAATTTCCAGGGGGCAGGGGTGCAAAGGGACCAACATTTTTCAGGTGTCAAATGTGTTCACCTTGGTATGCAAGGTGGCGTATTCAAGCTTCTGAGTGGAAATTCTGACTGACCGCTCCAGTCCAAATTTCCAAGTCTTATTGCGTTCAAATAGAATGAAACACAAGACTAGTCATGACATTAAAGAGTAAAGACATGGAACTGAATTAGCTTTTTAAAAAAAGGCACTCCCATTCCTTCCCATACAAACCAGTTTGGTAGCTTCTCCCAAAACAAAAATATCACACAAGTATTCTTTTATTCTCACATCATGGATAGAAAAGTGAACCGCAAAGAACAGTAAGAAACCATCTAAGCTTCAAGAATAACAAAACATGTCCAGATTTTCTTGTTGAGCATGTGAAGTACAGCATAATTATGAATTATGAACTTAATGAACTTTTTTTACACTATCTGTTGTTACCCAGATGAAGATGGGTTTCCTTCTGAGTCTGGTTCCTCTCAAGGTTTCTTCCTCTTAACATCTTAGGGAGTTTTTCCTTGCCACCATCTCCACCGGCTCACTCAATTGGGATAAATTCACACATTTAAAATCTGTATACCATGTTTATATATTTCTGTAAAGCTGCTTTGAGACAATGTCTATTGTAAAAAGCGCTATACAAATAAAATTGAATTGAATTGAATTAATTAAGTCTGACCATTCTGTAGTAAATATTAGGAATGCAGTATTTTGGTTTTGGAAGGTCTATCTTTAAGCACATGTGTGAAGGACACTTTAGCCCTTGCCGCAGTTTTGAATAAACAATGGGTAAGCGATTAGTCATTCAGGGCAAACAGTAGCTGGTTTCTTTCTTGATTTTTAGTTTAAACTAGTTTTAGCATCGGCTGTCAGACAGAAGCTGTAATTGCGCTTCCTTGTTGCTATGAGCTGTTTACGTGTTGCTAGATTCGAGCAAATTCAGATATTCATATTCAGTCGGGAAACTGGGATTCCTCAGGGGTCAGTTCTGGGCCCACTGCTCTTTTCTATTTATACTACATCTCTGGGGCCTGTGATGGAGTCTCATGGCCTCTTACATCACTGCTATGCTGATGACACCCAGCTCTATTTGTCCTTCCATCCTTATGATCCATCTGTTTCAGGAAGCATCTCCGCCTGTCTGACATCTCAAACTGGATGAAGGAACCCCACCTTAAGCTCAACTTGGCAAAAACCGAGCTGCTCGTTAACGCTGCCTGCCCTTCAAATCAACCAAAACCTCAACCACACTCAAGTCAACCAGGACAGCCAGAAACCTTGGGGTGGCTTTCAATGACAGCTTGACCTTTACAGACTACATTTCAAAAATTGCTCTCTCCTGCAGGTTCATTCTGTACAACATAAAGAAAATCAGACCCTAGCTCACCAAACAGGCTACACAGCTACTTGTCCAGGCTTATTTTATCTCAAAACTGGACTATTGCAATGCACTACTCTCGGGCCTCCCAGCCAGCTCCATTAAAACCCTTCAGTTAATTCAGAATGCAGCAGCACACGTTGTCTTCAACCAGCCCAAAAGAACCCATGAATTTGTTCCATCAAATTCAAGACCTTAATGCTCACATATAAGACCTTGTCTGGAACAGCACCCCCTTACCTCAACACTCTCCTAGAGGTTTATGTTCTCTCAGACAACCTGCGATCAGTTAACGACCGACGCCCGGTAGTGCCTACTCAGTGAGGCACGAGGTGTCTTTCCAGAACCTTCAAACTGACTGTCCCTCAATGGTGGAATGAACTTCCAACCTCAATCCGGACAGCAGATCTGTCACTGTCTTCAAAAAATGGCTAAAGACCCTGGTTAGTTAAGTATTCCATGAATACTTAACTAACCCCTAACTTGCCACTCAACCCTCAATTAAAAATTTGGTATGGTAGCACTACTAGTATTGTCCTCTGCTTGAGATATCGCTTTGCTTCTATTTCCTCATTTATAAATCGCTTCAGATAAAAGCATCTCATAAATGAATAAAGGTAAGATTAATGTTAAAATGTTTTAATCACTGTGTATAGCACTGGCATACTCAGGACTCATATGGCGGACATTCCACATAATCAATGACTACAAATAAACGTTTACGTTTTTTGTAAGGAGACATTTATTTAACATTTAAGGAAGGAGTCTTCAGTGTCAGTGCTTGGTAACTGCAAGGATTCCACCAGAAGAAAGTTTTCAGGGCCACATAATTGGGCTACATGCTTTCAGGGCCACATGATTAACACAGTCCTGCTTTAGCTATACTGAAGCATACTGTATCATCCTACAATGATAAAGCAGACACTACTGTTGAGAGTCTTGGGTTTCTTAATATTTCTGCTACTAACCTACAAAACCCACAGTTATTATTCTGCACCGTCGTCTTTATTATTTTTATTGCTAGAGTTCTCCTCAAATTCTCTGTCTGAAGAGCTCCTCGTCATCTCATATTGCCCATTAAACCAGAGAGACAGGTTAGGCCTCAGTCTAGATAGAGGTTCCTGTCCAATTTTCAGATGCCGAGGATCGATAGATAATTTGATGGATGGCATCAGGAAATGGAGAGTCTAGATTATTCCTCGTGAGGGCTGTTAGCGAAGAAGACCAGTCTCTGAATGAGTCCCAAGTACTGGCCTGAAGTGAGGCCATAACGCAATACTGAGACGCTGACAGAACATCCCAATATTTCACTTATTATCTAATTAAAAAGCTAATATCCAAACTTGCAGCACTGACAGTGCAGCCAAAAAATACTTATTACCTCATATATCCTAAGAGTGGCCAGCACACAGAGGGGGGGAGGGAAACCTCCCATTTGCTCAAATTGATCCAGCAAAACATACAGCATATCTTTTTAATGAGGAAGCAGATATGCTTGAGAGAGGCGAGCCAGAGGCCACGGTTTGGAGCTAATTTAGCAGACCTCTTACAGCCCTCTTGGCTGAATATTTATTCTAAAGGACATTGTTTTTGGCATTTTCATACTGCTGGCTAAGACGAAAGGAAGCGAAGCACAGTCGGAACCAGTCTCTGACACACACGAGGTGCAGAAATGGAAATGTTATGGCACTTTGGAACCCCTTGGAGCATGAGATTCCTATCCATTTACATTATTAATTACGAGCTGCAGGATAAGGGCTGGGAAGCTTGGCTTTGTCAGTCGCCGGTAATGAACTGAGATCGGCTCAACTGTGAGGAGGAGCAGAATTTTTTTATGAGAACTCACAAGAGGCAGAACTCCTGGAAATTAGCAATTTTCCAGCAGGAGTCAGGAACATACCCGGTGTGATCAGCATTCATTAATGAGATGTGGCAGTGCAACTGATTAATGGGGTAGAATTCACATGAAAATTCTTAGAAATTGTGGGACCGTTTCATGAGTTTAAAGAACACAAATAAGGGGTTAATTAAAGTTGAGTCATTTGTATTTATAAGCTCAAATTTGTAACTTTTTTGCATGTGTCTGTTTTGATCTTTAGTTGCAGGATGACCTGAAAGTAGCAGAGAACAATACACAATGAACTGCACCACGATCATCTCAGTTCCTACACCTCACTCAATACTCCAGAAGCACAGACCTGCGTGTCTAAAAGCATTTACACAAATCAGACCTTTTCGAAACAATATTACCTGGTCGGATGAAACAACAATACAGCTCTTTGGCAATAATTCAGCTCGTCATGTTTGGAGAAAGAAGGGTTGCGCTTATGATCCCAAGAAAGTCTACAGCGAAGCACGGTGGTGGGAGCATGAAGATATACAGGGCTGCATCTCTGCAAACACTACTGCAGCTTTACGCATAAGCAACGGAAACCCGAACAGAGCGAAGTACTGTACCAGGACTTATTAGAGATTTTCATCTCAAGAAACTGAATCTGAGGTGAAGATGGAGGTTTCAAGGAGACAATGACCCCAAACACAGCCAGAATAACTCAAGAAGCCCTTGCATGCCATAGTCAATCTTCTGACTTGAATCCCAGCGAAATTTTATAGACGATTTTGAAACTGCGAGTCAATCGGTGGGATCCTCTTAACCTTGGGGAATTGAAGACAATTTGCCAAGAGCAATGGGCCAAAACTGAGCCATAATGCTGTAAAATGCTAATTACTTCTTATCACACGTCTCAAAGTATATCGCTATTGCCAACAATAGCTTGGAATAAATTACTAATGTCGGTCATTTGCGGTGTCCAAATAATTTTCCCACATTAATTAATTTTCTCTTTTAACTTAAATAGTTTTCATGGTCATGAATACATTTGGATCATATTTGGATATATGTAATGGAGGTGTGGATATTAAATAACAACAACAAAAAAGCTGTTCCAATACACATTTGCCTTGACTGTGAATAAAGTCACCAGAAAATATAAAAGTCCTGCAATCGCCACACCATGACCCATTTGTAGTTTTGGTATGCAAGCTACTTCGGGAATTCTTATAGAATCGCACTTGAAATGGTAGATTTTGGGAAGATAGAGGGCTTGGAGTTTGATGGAGCTACCCTTTCAGCAGATTACTGATTATAGCTTGTTTTCCCTCAGTGGAATCTGGGAAATGATGACCCGAGTGGTCTGGCGTTGTGAGAGTTGAATTATAATCAGCAGCACTGGAGGTCAACTTTGAGCTGGAGGTTTTGTGCTGACAAATGATCTCCGTTAATGAATCCTGCTCGGTGGTCAAGATGCAGCTTCCTTTCAGCACAACTGACCACATTTGTTACAGGATGCAGCCGATGTGCTCGATTCAGTCAGGTTCCGTTTGAAAGCTGAAATGGATGGCGCCATAAAACCAGACGTGACCCCACCTCCTTATTTCCAATAGCCAGTCGTTAAGCAAACATTTGGCTTCCGCATGCCTGTGCCATGTAACGTAGGTTCGTTTTAAAAGCATTAAATGAGCTCTTTTTTGTTTTAAAAACGTGTCTTTTCTATTATCAGCCTCAAAATCGTCGTCCGTTCCAAAATCAAAACCGCCATCGCAGCCGTTTCGATAGCAAGCACGAGGAGGGAAACGAGCAGTGTTTTGAGGGACGAACTGTGTTTGCACTGGAATACATTCATCACAACTCCCTTCTCCACTCATTTTAATTACCGACAACAAACAGCATAGATGTTTCCTAATAAGATGCGGTCAGAGTGGGACTCATTACGTTCATGAAGATGAAGCGTGAAGAGATAGCTTTCATAGGAAGAGCGCGCCACTGTCTAGGCTACATGCCAATCCATGAAAAACATTCACGTCAGAAACTATTTAAAGCAAATGATTTGAGACACCATATGTAACTGAACTTTATTGTTAGACAAAGACAACTTCAGTGAACAATCTGTCAAATTTCTTCCTTGTGCTGAAAAAAATATCATAATACTACTATAATACTCTGGAAATTTACAAATTAGTAATGATTATTAGTTATAACTCATTATTATTATTATTATCCATCCATCCATCCATATTCTAACACTTACTCCTTTTTCAGAGTCGCGGGGAACCTGGAGCCAATCCCAGGGAGCATCGGGTACAATTCGGGGTACACCCTGGACAGGGTGCCAGTCCATCACAGGGCACATTATTATTATTATTATTATTATTATTATTATTATCAAATTAGGTTTTAAATCCATGTCATTTTTTTTTATTATTGTGATTGTATACTGAAAAGTTTTGCACTAAAGTTTAAAAGTGACTTTTGTTGTGATTTTACTGAAGGTCAGTTTCACAGAAATGTCAGGTAAAATCTTACGATTTCATGGTGCCAAAACTTAAAATAGAAGTTAAAATAGTGAAGTTAAAATACAAGGGTTTCCCTCATCCCCATTTCTTTGTTTCATGGAAGAAGTAGTGTTGAGTAGAGTTTGATGGAAGTCTTCATCAGAAGAAGAAAAGAAGTAAGCTCTCGCACGTCGGCCCGTCGACGCGTTGCTTCAAAGTAAATGCCTATAGTCATTTAGAGGAGCATTATTAGACATAACAGAATTATTTTTCTATCTATCGAGTGTGCGGCTCAAAAAGCTGACATGGCTTTACTTTCTGTACGGCTACATTGACTAAATTGATTTTGAGAGACCTTCGGCTTCAAGCCTTTTTTGGCTCATTGGAGCATTCTTAGTTAATTGTGTTCAGATCTTTTGAGCTTCACTTCATGTTGACATAGCGCCGATGCGAAATACAACCATAAGGTCAGTTTTAGGCTTGTGCGCAAAATGTAAATCAGACATATTGTTAGAAAAGATGACTATCGGCCTCATCTACCGTCTCTGATTTCAGCTCGGGCAGTGTAGATGTTTATGAACGAAGAATTTCTGAATTAGTCGCATTTATCTATAATTGAGTGCAGTGGTTTGAAAAAAAAAAAACATTTGAAACGCTTCCTTTACTATAATTAACGGCCCTGACTTCAGTAATGTGTTAAAAATCATTTGCATCCAAACTCATAGTCTCTCCAATTGAATTCATTCTATAGCAAGGTCATACCTGTACCCTGTTATACCCTTAACCATCCATCCATCCATCCATCTTCTACCGCTTACTCCTTCTTCAGGGTCACGGGGAACCTGGAGCCTATCCCAGGGAGCATCGGGCACAAGGCGGGGTACACCCTGGACAGGGTGCCAGTCCATCGCAGGGCATAATCACATACACGTAACCCTAACCCTATACACAGAGAGGGAAAAAAGTATTTGATCCCCTGCTGATTTTGTACGTTTGCCCACTGACAAAGAAATGATCAGTCTATAATTTTAATGGTAGATTTATTTGAACAACAAAAAAATCCAGAAAAACGCATGTCAAAAATGTTATAAATTGATTTGCATTTTAATGAGGGAAATAAGTATTTGACCCCACTGCAAAACATGACTTAGTACTTGGTGGCAAAACCCTGCATACACCACTGAATTCTCTATTCTGTTTGGTCAGATGATGTTGATTACTTTTCTACAACATTGGCTCTGACGTTAGTTCTAATACATTATCGTTTCTACAGTAACAACCTACACTGGGACTCGCATGGTGTAAAATGCAGTTGTTGATATGTTGTAGTTTTGTGGGAGGAGACGTTTATGTGGTATGTTTGGAAGAAAGGTGTGTTCAATGTCAGTGCAATGTAAGAGTACTTTTTTTTTTATCTCTTCTTAATTTCAGGAAAAAGAAAAAAACTAACAATAAACAGACGGTAAAAAAAAAAGTATGTTTCTTTTAATGAATGAAAATGGAATTGTTGCGAAATGAGTAAATCACATCGTTTGTCATTTCCTACGTTTAGTTTCTGCGAATATTTTATGACAACCAGGTTACTCACCTGTTCGAGTCAAAACCTACACTTTTTTTTTTTTTCCCACTGTGTTCCAAATCCCTTTAAATCATAACGAGCCACACATTTGAGCCTGTAGTTATCAAAAGAGTGGCATCGTCGACATAAAAGAAGTGAACATGGCTTACTCACCCTTCACTTCATTTCGTGCACTGCTGAATTCATGTTGAGTAATGAACCATCAACATGGCCTAGTCACACATCCGAGGCTTAAAGTGTGCGGCGTGTCGGGGAGGAGCCACGGCTTCTTCGAGCAAACAACGTTTCGTGAAGAAAACATCGTCGCAACGGCCTAAACGAATGGAGCGTGCCCTGTTCTGCCTCTGTTGTGGAAGATGCTTATTTAGTTATGACAGGTAGGTGCGACAGCTTTACTGCGAGACATTATCATGCCTCCGACAACAGCTGAGAAGACGTGTTTCTTTTCTTTTCTTCCCCCCACCTCACAAAATCCAGAATATCATTTCTGAGCAAAGAGAGTCATCTGGGTGAGATTTTGGATGGGGACAAATCTCACAGTTCAATACTGCCCTCTGATGGAGAAAGGGAAATATAAAGGATCTGCTAGGAACGATTGTTTAGAAAGAAAAAGAGAAAGAGGGGTGGTTCATTTAACATGTTTGGTTGCATGACCTGTTGATGTATCCAAGGAACCCTAAAAGCAGGAGGTATAGATGTGCACAGAACAGAAAAACCACACGGCTACACCGTGTTTACGTTATACAAAATGAGACAAATAGTCTCTCGCTTTCCTTCGCTCAGCAAATCCATATTAGAGGGATAAATTAACTTGCCGACGACAGCAATAGTGCTTAATGCTCTTGTTATTGTCACTTTAAGAATTAAACAGTTGCAATTTGTAAGGCTTTTTGGGGACTTAGTAGAAGCTGCATGGATTAGCACAAGGTGAAGTGAGGGAAAGTTGTTGCTTTTTGTTGTTTTTTGAATTCTGTAAATCAGGTTCACTAATAAATTTTTCAACGTGTTTATCGCCTACAGGGTCTTGTGCCATGTGTGACAACCTGCTACTCGGAAAAACAAATAAAAACAAATGAAACTATTGTGCATTTACAGTTGCAATCGAAATGATTCAACCCCCATTGCAAATCAGGATTATTGTCAAAATGTACAGGCTTTCAGCTGTTTGCAACGAACAATTCAAACAAAAGCAATTTAAATAGTTCGACATGACTAATACTTCAAGTGGTTTCCACAAATTCAACTGAAAATGCAACTTATAGTGATTTCTCCAGTAGAGCACCCTTTTGCTGGTGTGACCTGCTGCAAACGAGATGCATAGCCAGACACCAGCTTCTGGCAGCGTTCCTGAGAAATCTTAGCCCGTTCCTCATGAGCAATGGCCTCCAGTTCAGTAATATTCTTGGGTTTGCGTGCTGCAAATGCTTTCTTTAAATACCACCAGAGATTTTCTATTCGGTTCAAGTCAGGTGACTGTGATGGCCCTGTAGAATTTTCTAGGACTTCTTCTGCAACCAAGCCTTGGTGGAATTTGAGGTATACTTGGGATCATTGTCACCTGTTGGACGGTCCAATGATGCCCAAGCTTCAGCTTCCTCACAGATGGCATGATGTTTTCTCCTAGGATTTCCTGATACTTCAATGAATCCATCTCGCCTTCCACACGCTGCAGGTTTCCAGTGCCAGAGGATGCAAAGCAGCCCCAGAGCATCACCGAGCCACCACCATGCTTGACTGTGGACAGTGTTCTTTTTCATTCTTCTTCCTCCAGACATAAAGCTGATCCATCGTGCTGAAAAGTTCCAGTTTTGTTTCATCGCTCCACAGAACAGAATCCTAAAACTTCTGTTGCTTATTTAAATGATTTTGACCTGAATTTTTTGTGCTTTTGGGTCAGTAGTGGTGTACGTCTTAAGAGTTCTGGCATGGAAACCTTCTGCGTTTAGTACACGCCTTACTGTGCTCACTGAAAGTCTTGCTGCAAGTCTTTGGCAGTCACTCAAGGGTTTTTCACAACCCGCCTTCTCAGAAATCTGGTTGCAGCTGTTGATAGCTTCCTTGTTCTGCCCCGTCCAGGTATTTAATGTGTTCCAGCTCAAGCACAACTGGTGCAACTAATGAAGTCCTTGATTAATTGCATCATGTGTGCTTGAGACAACACCAGTTTTGCATATTTGTGCTGTTGTGAGGGATTCTATTCAGGGGGTTCAATAATTTTGAAACTGGGGAAATCATTGTAAGTTGCATTTTCAGGTGAATTTGGGGAAACCGCTTGAAGCATTCATTGTGTTGAACTATTTCAATTGCTTTTGTTTGATGTGTTCATTGCAAACAGCTGAAAGTCTGTAAATTTTGACAATGAACCTGATTTGCAATGAGGGCTGACTAATTTTGATTGCAACTGTAATAACTAGAGCAGAAACATTACATTGTATGATTAAATGTGTATTGCATATATTCACCGATCAGCCATAACATTAAAACCACTAACAGGTGAAGTTAATAACAGTGATTATCTCATTACAATGGCACCTGTCAAGGGGTGGGCATATTAGGCAAGAAGTGAGCAGTCAATTCTCGAAGTTGAGGTGTTGAAAGCAGGAAAAATGGGCAAGCATAAGGATCTGAGTGACTTTAACAATGGCCAAATTGTAATGGCTCGACGACTGGGTCTGAGCATCTCCCAAATGACAGGTCTAGTATGGTGTTCCTGGAATGCAGTGGGTACCTACCAAAAGTCGTCCAAAAAAGGACAAGTGGTGATACGTTGACAAGGTCATGGACGCCCAAGGCTCAGTGATGCACGTAGGGAGCGAAGGCTAGCCTGGATGGTCCGATCCCACAGAAGAGCAACTGTAGCACAAATTACTGATAAAGTTAATGCTGGCGATGACAAAAAGGAGTCAGAACACACAGTGCGCTGCAGTTTGCTGTGTATGGAGCTGCGTAGCTGCAGAGTGCCGATTCTGACCACTGTCCACCTCTGAAAGCATCTACAATGAGCATCAGAACTGGACCATGGAGCAATAGAAGGTCTGATAAATCACGTTTTACATTTACATTTATGGTACTTATCCAGAGCGACTTACAGAAGTGCTTTGAAGTCTCTAGCAATAATTACATCTCAATACTGGCTCACTAGGTCACGTACTAAGAATACCATCAATCTGAAAACTCTGTTGGGGAGGTAATATAGTAGGAAAAAATACACAGAGAACATTTTATATATATATATATATATAAAAAGTATTTTAAGAAGAAGTAGGTCTTTTGAAGACCGCCAGTGACTCAGCTGTTCGGACATCTAGGGGAACTTCATTCCACCACCTAGGTGCCAAAACAGAGAAGAGCCTTGATGAATGCCTTCCTTGTTTTCTTTGACCTTTTTGCGAGTGCAACCCCACTTTTAAGGACATCATTTTCTGACACACACACACACACACACCTGCTCGTTAGCCCACCCCTCTCACCCAGCCCCACCTGCCCCACCCAGTGTTTCAGACTATTCACTCGGTGGGATGGTTGCGCTTGGATAGAGGATGCAAGGTGGTCAAAGTCATGATTGAGGAAAAGATGTAAAATATCAACCACGAGTCTGGCTCTATAATCGTTCTTCAGGTACACCCGTGCTAGAAAATCGGCCTCACAGAGATAGGTTGATGTGAATGGGAGATTTGTTTTCTATGCCATGTCATTCCATTCTCCGTATTCGGCGTGCACGTATATCCAAAAATCCGCCAGTGGCTTCTCTGTGAACCTCGGTGTACAATCATTTAAAATAAGTTTTCCCGTGACCCCCATTTTAAGAACCACTGCTCTATGCAATGTTCTGCTGGGAACCCTTTGGTCCTGGCAATCATGTGGAGGATACTTTGATACGGATCACCTACCTAAACACTGTTCCAGACCAAGCACACCCCTTCATGGCAATGGTATTCCATAACGGCAGTGGCCTCTTTCAGCAGGATAATGCGCCGTGCCACACTGCAAATATTGTTCAGGAATGGTTTGAGGAACATGACAAAGAGCATCTTACAGGACTTAAAGAACCTGCTCATAATGTCTTGGTGCCAGATACCACAGCACACCTTCAGAGGCTTTGTGGAGTCGATACCTCGACAAGTCAGAGCTGTTTTTGGTGGCACAAAGGGGAGCTACACAATATTAGGCATGTGGTTTTAATCTGATGGCTGATCGGTGTGATCAGCTCAACTGAAATGTTTCTCATGATCTTAAAATCGTTTGATCTGAACGTGTATGATTAAATGTTTGAAATCAGTGTTGTAGACAAAACTATCATTCTGCTATTATATTCATTTATTTCATTTGATGACTCGAAGCGAAATATTCCAAAAAGCAGCCGATAAGAGTCCAGCGTATGCGGGAACTCCTTTAATACTGTTTAAAAAGCATCTCAGGGCGATTCCTCAAGAAATCGGTCGAGAAAATGCCAGGAATACATTTACGGAAATTCTATCCAAAAAAGCGTGTCTACTTTGAAGATGC
The DNA here is from genome assembly GCA_012411365.1 of Ameiurus melas. Lineage (NCBI taxonomy): Eukaryota > Metazoa > Chordata > Actinopteri > Siluriformes > Ictaluridae > Ameiurus > Ameiurus melas. Next base: position 15,650,287 of record CM022775.1, read on the forward strand.
TAAAATATTCAGTCATTTTTATTTATTTTGGACTTTTTATCACATACAGTGCCTTGCGAAAGTATTCGGCCCCCTTGAACTTTTCAACCTTTTGCCACATTTCAGGCTTCAAACATAAAGATATAAAATTTTTATTTTTTGTGAAGAATCACCAACAAGTGGGACACAATTGTGAAGTGGAACGAAATCTATTGGATATTTTAAACTTTTTTAGCAAATAAAAAACTGAAAAGTGGTGCGGCAAAAGTACAAAATTCCGCCCCTTTACTTTCAGTGCAGCAAACTCACTCCAGAAGTTCAGCGAGGATCTCTGAATGATCCAATGTTGTCCTAAATGACTGATGGTGATAAATAGAATCCACCTGTGTGTAATCATGTCTCTGTATAAATGCACCTGCTCTGTGATAGTCTCAGGGTTCTGTTGAAAGCGCAGAGAGCATCATGAAGACCAAGGAACACACCAGGCAGGTCCGTAATACTGTTGTGGAGAAGTTTAAAGCCGGATTTGGATACAAAAAGATTTCCCAAGCTTTAAACATCCCAAGGAGCACTGTGCAAGCGATCATTTTGAAATGGAAGGAGTATCAGACCACTGCAAATCTACCAAGACCTGGCCGTCCCTCTAAACTTTCAGCTCAGACAAGGAGAAGACTGATCAGAGATGCAGCCAAGAGGCCCATGATCACTCTGGATGAACTGCAGAGAACTACAGCTGAGGTGGGAGAGTCTGTCCATAGGACAACAATCAGTCGTACACTGCACAAATCTGGCCTTTATGGAAGAGTGGCAGGAAGAAAGCCATTTCTCAAAGATATCCATAAAAAGTCTCGTCTAAAGTTTGCCACAAGCCACCTGGGAGACACACCAAACGTCACACCAAACGTTGAGAAATGGCTTTCTTCTTGCCACTCTTCCATAAAGGCCAGATTTGTGCAGTGTACGACTGATTGTTGTCCTATGGACAGACTCTCCCACCTCAGCTGTAGTTCTCTGCAGTTCATCCAGAGTGATCATGGGCCTCTTGGTTGGGCGCGGATGAGTATTGAACGCGTCAACATTTTTTTCAGTAAATATTTTTCCAATGAGGTTATTCCAATGAAATTTCCACTTTGGTATTAACTCAAGAAATCCACACATTAAAGTCTGTAAGTAAAGTTATGCGGAATAAAGATCAATGACACTGGAAAAAAAGTATTGAAGACAACACCTGAAATGTATTTAGTATTTAGTGGAGAAGTCTTTGTTTGTAAGGACGGCTTCAACACACTTCCTGTATGAAGAAATGAATGTTCCGCAGTATTCAGGTGTGATTTTGGCCCATTCTTCTAAACATATCCTCTTTAAATCTTGTTCAATTGGATTCGAGTCAGGTGATGGACTGGGCCGTTCTAACACCTTGATTTATTTTCTCTGAAACTAAATGAGTTTCCTTTGCTGTATGCTTTGGATCGTTGTCCTGCTGGAAGTCCAAACACATCTCATCTTCATCACCTCCAAACTTCACTGTTGGTATAGTGATTTTAGGGTGATGTGCGGTGCCATTTCTTCTCCAAACATGGTATAACAAACATATGCTCTCATCTGACCAGACTACCCTCTCCCAGTATTTCATAAGCCTGTCCAAATGCGTTGTAGCAAACTTTAAACAAGCTTCGACATGCCTTTTCTTTAGTAAAGGAGTCTCGCAGAGTGAGTGTGAGCAGTGGAGAGCATTGCCTATTGTTTTCTCTGTGATGATGGCACCTGCTGCCTCCAAGTGTTTCTGGAGCTCTTTCTGGCACTTGGGCTACTCTTCTGACTGTTCTTCTGACTCCCTGGTGAGAAATCTTGCGACGAGCTACTGTGCGTGGCTGGTTGATGATGGAGTGATGTTGCTTTCACTTGCAGATGGCCCCAATGGTGCTTACAGGAAGATTCAGAAGTTTTGAAATACGTCTCGATCCGGTTCAGTCAAGAACTCCATGCTTTTACGCATAGATTTTACGTTTCTTGTGTGACACCTTGGTAACAAAAAGCCCTTTTATAGACCATCAATTTACTAACCCAGCTGATATTAATTTGCACAGAGGTATAATTACTTACATATTTAAACTGGTTCCTTGCCTTACCTTGCCTTGGAGAACTGCTTTTTTCCCCCCGGTGTCATTCCACTTTATTACACATAACTTTATTTATGGATTTTAATGTTGTGAATTCTTTATATTTCCAGATTTCTTGAGTTAATCCTGATGTCTGGTGAAAATTAAATTTCATGTGAATAACCTCATTGGAAATATCTTTACTGAAAAAAATGCTGACGCTTTCAATAATGATTTCCCCCACTGTGTATATATATATTCACACACACACACACACCAGAGAGAAAGAGAGAGATAAATGGATCGATGTTTGCATACATTTTATTTCCCCCAATGCTCGTCGAGATGATGATTGGGAAGGAAATTCGAGCAGCACAACGTGTAGCCACTGAGGACAGAGTGTCACCAGCTGAGGCAAGTAATGGAACTTGCGCTGCATTGTGGGAATTCTAGCTCTGCGATCATTTCCCTATTCATCTCAAGTTAACGTGCTATTAGTTTCTCCAAATGAAGAGTCCATTCAGTTTTTTTCCTCCTAAGTTTCTCTGCATTAGAAAGTCTGGGGAAAGATGTAGAGGCGAGATCTGTGTGTTCTGTGTGTTCTCTGTGTGTGTGTGTGTGTGTGTGTAGGGGGCTTGGCAGAGAAACATTATAAACATTAATAGATCATACAAAAAACGATTCCCTTGTGCTTTCAGATATCCTATTAAATAGTAGCGACAAAGCATTTCAAAAAGCATGAATTAAAATTTGTAACACTTTAATTTTGTAATACAATTAATACAGTACTAGTAAAAACTATTTGCATTGTTTTGCAATAATTACATAGTATAATTTTTTTTTATTTTTGTTTTTGGAATATGACTCCACTATACGATGCCACTTCTTTTTTTTTTTTGTATTAGATTTTTTTTGCTCTTTTATTTTAAACATGAATTGTCAATCCTTGCCCTGGTGGTTTATATGAAGAGATCCGTTATAGAGGAGTTGGAAGAAGTGTCGGGATGTACTAGAAACTGTGTATTTTACTACATGCCATGCCGGGAAAGAATGTTTTTTTTGTTGGTTGGGTTGTTTTTTTGTTTTTTTTAAAAGCTACACTTGGCTTTAGAAATCCCTTTATGATTCCCAGCACCGCAAAAGCGCTACGGAAAATTGCATGTTCGAACCCAAATCATAGCTGCCTCTCGTATGGTCTCGTAAAAGTGACGGAGCTGTTTGGAAATGGAGACGCCGGAGCGGTCAGAAACACTGAAGTGACGGGGAGAAATCCTCCGTTGAGCCCATCACCACCTACGCGTATATACATTCACTAAAAACATACTGTAAACTTCCCTTATTTTCTCGTGTACCGAGTAAGATCTCGTAAAGGTTCTGAACGTCTGTGTTACCAATCAATGGAGAACGATCACTGACAGGAGGCTGTTTTCGTGTATGTTGGACCTACGTGCACAGCCATTTTGTTATATATATATTTTTTTAAACCTAGATGTTACAGAGAATCAAGTTCTTAAATCCTAGCTAGCTGATTTTCGTGAAAGATGCAATACAGGTTGTTTTTTTGTGTGTTTTTTTTTCTTCCAGTGACGGCATCTTACGATTATACGCCATTAATCCAAGCATTTCTACATGCTCCAAAATCGTACTATGATCTTACACGGTGTCTCTTTATTGTCAAGCCTGGTTAGCGATTGCACAGACTTCGCGTAGGGGTCTGGCAAGCTACTCGGGCTCACGTGACCGAGGCGTGTCTCTTTTCAGGCAGTCCTCGGTTACGCCCTGCGCCGCCAGCTCTGCCAGCACGTTGTCCAGATAGTTGGGGTCCGGGTAGCCGTGGCCCGATACGTTCGACATCATCTCGGTCTTGTGGTGGATCTCGTTCCACACCACCGTGTCAGGCTCGCCTGTCGTGTTGGACGTGCCTACCGTGAAGATCAACCGCCGCATCCACGCCACCTTCAGCAGCTCCAGCACCTGTGAAGGAATAGCATAAAGCATGTTGGAAGCATAAACTTCTTAGTGCAAACAAACACGGTGTACAAGTGAAGGTATTTCATCTGCGTCCTCGTTAGGAGACCATCCCAAACGGAGCTCAAAACTAGGGGTGTTTCTTTCAGTCTAATCAACTGACACTGATGAGCTGCATGAATCTACAGTCTGGGCTGGAGAGAATTCAGCCCCAGCATCGCTTCTTCATACCAATCTGTGTATTTTTTATGTCATTTGGTGGTGCTGTTGTACTTGGTTCAGTAAAAGTCCAAAATAATCCAATTGTTAACATTGTGCAATCTAATCTGGATGAAAAATGAAGCCCCGTTTATACCAGCCATCCCTGACGCAATAGTAACTGTAATCTAGACCACTACACAGATCAAGAGTCGTTTCATATGCAATTTACTGAAGAAGAAATATTAGATAACGTACGCCACAGGCACTAGATTTTATACTTATTGTTTAAGAAACTGAGAGACCTGCTTGAAACCGATTTCTTACAAGCCAAATTCCAACTGTTTTACTCTACAAGATTAAGATGTGTTTACGCTTACATGATATTAACACACAGTGGTATTTGCAATCTCCTCGACGTGTTCTCCACTACGGTCCTTCGGCGAATAACGAATGCTTTGGCTTACATTAGTGAAGAACTGTTAAGCAGCTGTTAAAAATGATAGAACACCTTATTTGTCAGCTATTCTGGACCATTCTTTGTCGTTTACACACTTTTGGCTGTTTTGTCTAAGAGGAACTCTTCCTCTTCCTCAGTGGCTGTGTAAATTAAAACCACTCCATACCTTTCTGCCCTTGTCGTTGTCAGGCAGGAAGCCGAAGCGTGGAAAACCTCGACAGGTGTACGGCTGGCCGGGATTGGGGTGCTCGGGACCCTGAGGACAGAAACGCAAAACTCTTGATAAAAGTAATTAACGCGTCCGGTTCTTCATTTGTAAACGTGTGCGAGTCAGACGACAAAATAAAAACATTTTTGGAAAAGTCCTAATAATAAATACGGCTTTTACATGATAATGCTGTTTATTGAAGCAAAAAAACGTTTTCCAATACCAACGGGGCCTGTGTGAAAATGTATTTGCCCCCATAGTTACTAATTCCCCAAACTATGAAACTGCATTCAGAATGGGGTTCAGCTGGACTAGACAGAACCAGACCTGATTACTGCAAACACTGTTCAATCACATCAACACTTAAATAGAACTTTTTCAACAGCAGGAAGTTGGTTAAAAGGTCTTACTCAGTAATACACGATGTCAAAGCTGAAAGAAATTCCAGAAATGATGAGGAAGAAGCTGATTGAAATACATCAGTCTGGGAAGGGTTACAAAGCTATTTCAAAAACTCTGGGACTCCAAAGAACCACAGTGAGAGCCTTTATCTCCCTCCAAATGGAAAAACTCGGCACAGTAGTGAACCTTCCAAAGGTTTGGAAGTGGCCGACCTTCCAAAATTCCTCCAAGAGCACAGCGACGACTTGTCCAGCTGGTCAATAAGACCCAAGGACAACATCAAAGGAACTACAGGCCTCTCTTACATCAATAAAGGTCACTGTTCATGACTCCACTATCAGAAAGACACAGGGCAAAAATGGCATCCATGGACGAGTGGCGAGGTGAAAACCACTGCTAACCCAGAAGAACTTTAAGGCTCGTCTGAATTTTACCAAAACACACTGTCCTGTGGATTGAGGAGTTGAAAGTGGAACTGGTTGGAAGACAGGGATCCTGTTACATCTGGCGCAAAACGAACACTGAATTCCACAAAAAGGACCATCATACCTACAGTCAAGCATGGTGGAGGAGGTGTAATGGTGTGGGGATGCTTTGCTACGTCAGGGTTGAGGGAAACATGGATTCTGCTCTCCATCAGAAAATCCTAAAGGAGAATGTCTGGTCTTGAAACTTAACCCTCTTACACCCAAGTTCCCACAGTATTGTGTCCCATAACCTCATATTCCCCAGAGAAACAGCACGCCAACCCTGAGTTCCTGGACCAAAATCAACAATTTAATTTGAACATTTTTAGGCCTTGAAACAACTTATAATAATGTATTTGTGTAATATTACTTTGAAAATGAAGCAGTTCAGTGTTTTTACTAAACTTAGAGCACAATTCCTAACTAGAGAAATGACCAAAAATGCTCACTAAAATCCTTCTACTCATTTAGAAGTACCATACGAGCATCAGCGTGGTCAATGCCTTTGAATAAATTCAAGTAAATAATAAATAAATAAATAAATTTTAGCGTCAACTTTCTGGTGATAATCAGAGCAGCAGGTCGTGTTTTCACGAATGCACAGAGATGGTCAGGTTATGACTCCAAACCCCTGCAGTGTCAGTCGCACTGGTTGATGCTGAAGATAAAGACGGATCAGGAGAGTTTACGTCACTATCAGTTTCGGTTTCAACATCGCCTGAACTTTCACTGCGGTCACTATCTAGAATCCTCGCTCTCATGTTTTCTTCTTTGTCACAGTTTTAGATGTACCCGTGTTCACTGTAGGTGGAACTTTAGCTGGAACACGATTAGCTTTTCGCTTTGGCATTTTTAGTTCACTTCTACTATTACACCAATATTCACGCTTGGATCAGCTTCATGGTAATGACGGCGTAATGACGTAATCACATCGTGACGTCTTGATGTCATCAACCTTCCGGGTCCAAAAATAGTAATTAAATAAGTAAGGAATCGTAGCAGAGTAATGCCGGTATACCGGACTTACGGGGATAACGTTTACACTGTAAAGCCGTTATATCGGCCTTACGGGGGATTTGGCATCGACGACCAAGCCGTTATTTCGTCCTTACGGGAATAGATCAAAGACGGGCAAGCCGGTTTTTCAGCCATACGAGGTAAGAGGGTTAAGTGCAACTGGATTATACAGCAAGACAATGATCCATAGGAGAAATTCCACCTCTGAACAGGTCAATAAATAAATAAATAAATAAATATGATCAAATACAGTTTTGGAGTGGCCTAGTCAAAGTCCTCCGCTGTGGCAGGAGCTTAAACAGGCAGTTCATGCTCGAAGATCTTCCTCCAACTGAAGCAGTTCTGCAAAGAACCGTGGGCCAAAGTTCCTCCAAAGCGGTGTGAAAGTCTGATCTCCAGTTGTCTGAAACATTTGGTTGCAGTTATCGCTTCTAAAGGGTAGCACAAGCAGATTTACCGTTTAAGGGAGCAATTCATTTTTCACATTAGTGATGGGGGTTGGATCACTTATTTTTTTGGCTTCAATAAAATATATATATATAAATATATATATATATATATATATATATATATATAGAGAGAGAGAGAGAGAGAGAGAGAGAGTTGGGTTTCCTCAGGTTGCCTTTGTTTTATGTAGCATTTCGTTTGAAATACATGTCCTACCTGTATTCCAGGTGGGATGTTGTAGATTATCTGTATAGTGCTGCAGTCGGGGTGGCCCGGGAGGGATTGAGGGATGCTGTATATTTCCATCTTGCCCTTTGGTTGAGTGCCCGTCTTTTCCCCATAGATTGTCTTGCAAGAGGGGCACTGCAGGCTGCCGTCCTTTTGTAGAACAGACACAGCAACAACGACAACAAAAAAAAAAAGTCAAGAAGAGGAAATACACACAAATACAACAGGAAAGACTGTATGCAAAAAAGATATAGGTCATTTCAAAACAACACACAGGCCCGTAAATATGCCTGTGAGTGAGTGAGTGTGTGAGAGTGAGAGTGAGAGAGAGAGTGAGAGTGCTGAGCAGCATGCTTTCGTTTTCTGGCTATTGTGGCATGCATAGCCACATAACAAAACCCTCTTGAATTCAGAAACGCTGGTTATAAATACCCGTGAACTAACGCAGAACTTCACAACAACGCTGCCAAGTGAATGAACAGGAAATGATGCCAAGTTATTATTTCAGACTACTGTTTCAGGAGAACAAATGGCGTCTGAGACAGAAACTCCACCACAGCTGAGCTGATGCAGGTGGACACACACACACACACACACACACACAGTACGACTGGAAATAAAGCTGCCTTTGTTATCTCGAACATCTGTCGTTACATTCCGTGTACGCCTAAAGACCCCTGACCCCGTCCCTGTGGGAAACACTAATAAAATATTAATCGGTTAAAAGAAAGAAAAGAAGGAAAAAAAAAAAAAAACACTTCTGTAAAAATAAATAAATAAATGAAAGTACAGCTGTTGATGCTTTAAAATCACTGGGACTCATTTATGAAGCAGGAAACTAATATGGATTTAACAGTTTATAATAGTTTAATATGGAATAAATAGTTTATTAAAAAAAAAAAAAAAAAAAACAACCATTCATGAAAATCTTGTAAGCCTTGATTCACCAGCTTTGAATCTTATACCTAGGGTTAGACCTAAATGACATTAAGGAAATATCACACACACACACACACACACACACACACCTAAATTCTCTCCATAATTTAGCCATTTTAGGTGCTGTGACTCGACTGGATCCGCTGCTAAAGAACCATTTTTATTCTCGTAGACGCGAGTCAAAACTACTTCAACTTCGGCCTCCTAGAGATTCTTCTGCTTTTGGCCGGCAGAAGCCATTTCGCACTTTCCACTTTTTTTTTTTTTTTTAAATGGGTAGTTGCCATTTATCAACATATTCACATGAATACAAAGGAAAAACGGTCATTTACGAAACCTCTATAAATCCCCAGCCTATGTTTGTAGCTCCATATGGCTCATGTGAACGTTTACACACAGCTTTACTCAAAGACTGTGTGCTACAAGTTGTTTTGGGGATGTTGTTGTTTTGAGAAGTGAAACATTTGTTGGTTTTGACGTAACTAATCATCCCCCTCCCCGGTTCGGTTGTCGAAAACACACCTGGTCTTTGGGTCATGCGAACATCTAGCATTACATCATGCACGGCGAGGCTCGGCGGCATTACCTTGTTGCCGTTGTTGTACATGGCCAGCATGCAGAGCATGTGCAAGGTGTGTCCACACTTGGTGAACTTGCCCACCGTGCTGGGCTGCAGGGCCTGGCCGCAACCTTCAGGGCTGTCGTAGCCGGACGGACTCGACAGACGCTCCATGCAAATCATGCAGTCCTGAAACGACAAAGCGGCAAAGAGCGACTAAATTCCATTACCCATGATCTCACAGTCACCTCGCTAGCGTCAAGTCCGACAATAGGCGACATTTCTATTAACCAAGGAATAACACACTCGTGGGGCGACACGGTGCTGTCGCTCCAACACGTAATAAATAAACGTCTCGAAACAGCCGAGAGGCGCAATTTGATGACGACGCAACTCTTACCTCGTCGGGGATCACGCGCATTTCCTCCATGTACTTCTTAATGACGTCTTCAGGTTTCTGGGCAGCTGGGGACACACAACGGAAACACTGAAAAATCCGAAAGCTAAGCATCCCTTCAACTGAAGAATATATATGCACACAAATCTGTCGCAGCTACAGCTCAGAAAAAATTCGGATTCTGACAGACTCTCTGTCACAACGCAAGTTCTACACTGAAAGAAAGAAAGAAAGAAAGAAAGAAAAGCCTCGCTCCAGCATTAAGAACAACAAACCACGTGAAAAGAAGAAGAAAGAGCAGAGACGCTAAGCAGCTTAAGCTCGGTGTACTCTGGGAAAAGGGTTTCGCTTCTAGCTGCAGCAGCGCCACTTCCTGAACGCGCAAACGGCGTCAAAGCAAGTACGATGTACTAAAGACAAAAATCAATCGTCTAGTAGAACTTTTCCCAGAGTAACACTCCAGCTATAGCGAGCGAATTCGATACGGAGCGGTTTCGTGACGCGCTTCACGGTACGAGTGAGTTCTAGGCTGCGACGGCGCTGCGTGTTGAAACTGAAACACTTTTGTTAGCGGATGTGAAAAGGAAGTGGGTTAGGCTTGCTTGTAAGTGTCAGTCTTTGTCTGAACCTCGTCGGACCTCCCCGCCTGAACGGTTTCGGGAAAAAGAAAGAAAAAATAAAGCAGCCAAGAAGCGTGTTGCACGGTGTTGGCATGCGACACGGGTACACGTGCGTTTAGGCTCGCAGGGGGTAAAGGACGTGCACAGACGAGCGATGCAGGCATGGCAAAAGGCGGCGGCGTGAGTGGTTGTGGAGCGCGTGTGTGATGTAACGTCCGTTATAGTACGGACCAGCAGTGAATCACAAAACCACACACACACACACACACACTGGAATTTTCTGTAAAGAACACAAAAAAACCAAAAGAAACAAAGCAAAGTGGCGTTCCGAGCAGGCAGCTGAATCGTGTGAGGAGAAGAAAAGAGGGGTGTGGGCAGCAAGGGAAGTTCAAGGGTGCGGGGTTTGGTGTTTAGGTTTGGCACGGCTTAGCTACCTGTCCTGTGCTGTCTCTTTGCCCTCTTAACGGAGCTGGCCTGGGCTTGGTTGGGCCTGCCGGACGGGCTGGTCATGAAGCGAACTCCCAGTCCTGCTGCTGACATCAAAATGGAAGCCATGCCTGGACAGCCGGCCCCGAGAGCCAGGCGGAAAACATGCGGGGGAGGGAGGGAGGGAGGGTTGGGAGGGAGGGAGGAGAGGAAAAGTGATGAGCCAAAAAAGTGGAGCAGGCCAACCACAAGTGACGGGGTGGTTGCATGCTGTGATGAGGGCGCGGGTTCGGAGCGTCCCTTGACGGTAAGGAAACCTGACAGTGAGTGTCATCCACCTGACTGCGCTTTAGCGAGTCGTTCCGTCAGACTCCCATCCGGCTCGCCGTGGAGGTGCGGCCAACGGCTCGTTATCCTAGTTCTGTCTTTCGCCGAGCTCCTACTTTCTTTCTTGCTGATAATCTGCAGATACCCCAAAAAATCCGCCCCACCTTACCTCCTCCTCCCCCCGAGATCCTGTCACCTCCAATCTTTAAAACTAGAATATCTAGGCTGTCGTATGACCTTCTGGTAAAATAAATAAATAAATAAATAAATAAGAGCAAAGCTGAGATGGGGGACAGCTTTTGTATGTTATTAAAAAAAATTAAATAAAATAAAGAAAAAAGGACAAAACCATGCTGATGATGATCTATGATTGGACCAGTTGGGAAACGTTTGGGAATTGATACACACTAATCTTCATGGTAGGGGGATCCTCTCCTGGTTCGCTGACTGACTGACTGACTGACACTCACAAGACGATACAGGTCTAAACGTACATTTGGGGATAGAGTAGAGGAACTAAAGACAAAAGACACATGGGAGGAGGAGGGTGGGTTGTGGTGGGAGCTGGGTTGTTTTTTGGACCGTGTGTGTACAGTACCTGCCAGGGCTGCACTCACGCTGCTGGAGCCGTTCAGCTGTAAGGGAATAGAGGGAATGCTGTGGAAATAGAAAGAACAGAAATCATCAGTTAAGAATACATTTTGCGCACCGTTCCTCGTTATATCCGGATCCACAGCAGCGCGGGCGAATTCTCGGATCTGATCGGTCAAACTCGTTTTCATTAACCGCGGCTCGGATCGTCCGCGTCGGCCTCGCCTGAAAGATTCCGCGTTTCACATCTCTACGTACACACCGTAGAACGACGTCGCCTTAGAGCAATAGCCTTTCCCCAAGCTTTTTAACGTTGGCTAGAGCTAAAAACGAGAACATTAACGCCACTTGGACGTCACGTGACACCGTGGAGTGCTGCAAGCCATGAAACATTTGCTTAAAGAACTAGATAATGGCGTTAAGACTGGATACGATTAGCCGGACAGGAGCGCTCCTATTACACCCCTTCAGTCATACCATATTAGAGCGTTTTATTTTCATTTCATCGGTGACTGAGGTTGTGCTGGTGCACTTGACCGTGTAATTTCCCTAATGACTCTCTCACGCGCGCTCTCTCTCTCTCTCTCTCTCTCTCACACACACACAAACGGCCTACTGTTAAGCTGACTCATCGCCATTAACTCGTCCCCATCAGGATGTAATAAAACGTAATAAACCATACGCTTTTGTACCAATTTAGCACGTGTTTGTAAACCGCCCGTTCACGGAAACGTTTTTCCATTATCGCACAAACGGCAGGCGAAACGTCTCGTTTCCGGGCGGCCCAAAAATCTTACTCGTATCTCGTGCCTGATCAGAACGCAGAGCGTGCGTCAGATCGCTTGCGAGATCGGTTTTGGTCCGCCAGTTTATAACGCTGCCGTGAGACATTCAGGGTTGACATCTGGAAACACTCTCCCTGCTCAAATCGCTCAATCTTACCTCGAGCCGTTGGGAGTACTCGGAAAGGACGGCACCGGCCCTGGAGGCTGAGCCATAGACGTAGCTGCTGGGCTCCAGGGTCCTCCCCAAGCCATGTTCCCTACAGAAAGCGGCCTTCTGGGATATGGAGAGTATGCCGAGGACGGGCCGGCTCCAGCCGAGAAAGAGTGGCGCGAGCGGCCAGGCATGGGTCCGTGGCTCAAACATTGCTGGCACGTGCACGCTGGGCCTGAGTGGATGACCGAGCCCGTGCCCGAGGCTGCCGCGGGAGGGTACGGAGGGCCGGTCTGCCTGCGCACGCGCCGCCGATAGCCGGAGCTCTTGTTGACCTGTTCGAGCGATGCGAAGTCCACCGCGTAGTTATGGCCGTGTGGTCCCAAGTCAGCCGTGGTCTGGCGAGCCAGGTAACTGTGCTCCAGCAAACCAGAGACGTGCACTTCGTACGCCGTCCAGCCACCCTCATCGTTGGCCCATTCCCAGAGCACGCCGCTTCCCAGCGCAGACGACTGAGGGAAGACGCTGCGTCGCACCGAGCGGATCTTTCCTGCAGGAAAACAAAACACCGAAGATAAGAGCAGCGCAGACAGACAGACGGATCGAACAAGAGGCTGTCCACGACGATACGATATGATAGTGATCGGGTTAGCAGTCATCACGACTATGAGCCTATTTGTACTTGCGCAAACGCAACATTTAAAACAATACACAGAAACACACTTATCTGGCTTTTGCTTAAAAATGAAAAACGTACCTAAAATGACCTCGTACTTTGTGCAAGTGCTATTTTTAAGCCACAAACTCTGTCCTTCCTGTCAAAACCCGAAGCACGCTTCCTGCGATTGTTTCCTCGCCCGTCCGTCCTGTTCGGTCAGCGGGTGGTGCAGGTGTCGAGTCTTTCGAAAACAAGGCCGCCGTCGTGGAGACACTAAAGAGAGACGATAATGGCCCTGTACCGCACGTGACGCAGCGGAAAAGGCCACGTGTCGCAGACTTTACAGAGTCAGCAGACACTCACAGTTGCGTCGGCCTTTTCCTGTACTGGCTCCGGTCCGCTGCGGTTATTGCAGGTATGCGTTTTCTATTGAAGCTCAGACATCGTGAGACTGGGGATTTCTTTGGGAAACACCCAGCACGGTCACGCTGTATTGACCCTCGGGTTCAAACCTAACCGACTCACTTTAAACAGGGTTCTTTCCCCATTTTCAGGACTTTTCGAGATTGTCCAAGAACACACTAAATCAGCTGTTCTCAATTTTGGGTCTATGACACATAGCCAGGAGGCCTATCATTTATTTATTTATTTATTTATAAACAATGGTTTACAGTGAAGGGAAACAACAATTCACCATTACCAAGGTTTACACATTATCATTATTATTGTTATTATTATTATTATTATTATTATTATTATTATTATTATTATTATTGAGTTGAGCAGCCTGTCCTGTTTGACTGGTCACATGAATTGAATAGACTTCATCCAAATGTTAAAAAAAAGAGAAAAACAATTGGCCTTTATAAATAAGGTTTATAGCAATGTAAATAAGATCCTTAGTGGAAAGTTCAGGAATAAAAACGCTCTACGGATGAAATAAACGACCATTTAAATAACGAGTCTAATATTTGACTTGCTGGATTATAACATTTTAAATAATAATACAAATCTTTAAGGAGGTGGTGGAAGAATGGTGGTGGTGGTGGTGATAACGGCATGTGGTGGCATGGTGGTGGTGATAGCATGGTGGTGGTAGCATGGTGGTGGTAGTATGGTGGTGATAGCATGTTGGTGGTGATAGCGGTGGTGATAGTATGGTGGTGGTGGTGATAGCATGGTGGTGGTGGTGGTGATAGCGGTGGTGATAGCATGGTGGTGATGGTGGCATGGTGTTGGTGATAGCATGGTGGTGGTGGCATGGTGTTGATGGTGGCATGGTAGTGGTGCTGGTGGTGATAGTATGGTGGTGGTGGTTATAGCATTGTGGTGGTGGTGGTGGTGGTGAAAGTATGGTGGTGGTGATAGCATGGTGGTGGTGGTGGTGGTGAAAGTATGGTGGTGGTGATAGCATGGTGGTGGTGGTGGTGGTGATAGTATGGTGGTG